>CATIWJ010225269.1:0-32017 GCA_949640765.1 Croton laevigatus | reverse complement strand
TTTCCCAATAAGCAACCCATGAAAATTTATGCTAGTCTTTGGAATGCGGATGATTGGGCAACAAGAGGAGGGCTAGTCAAGACTGATTGGACTAAAGCTCCTTTCTTTGCCTCTTACAGAAATTTTCAGGCCAATGCTTGCGTTTGGACACCTGGGTCGCCTTGTTCCTTTTCGTCCCCCAATTCATTTCAAGACAATAAGTGGCAAACCCAACAACTTGATGCCTCCGCCAGGAATCGTCTAAGGTGGGTACAGAATAAGTATATGATCTATAACTACTGCTCTGACCTCAAACGCTTCCCGCAAGGTCTTCCAATTGAATGCAAGAGATCAAGATTCCTCTAAATCCTCCATTACTTGCTGCTGCCTTTTTTCATCAATTATTCTTTTGTATCATTCTTTAATTCTTTCATTCATTTCTGTAACATGAAAAATTAATGTATATTTTTAATTTATTCTATTTCTAATGTTATATTTTCCCATATTTTTATTTATTCTATGAGATTTTAATGTTTAGTTTCCATTCTTTCTTTATCCTTTTAGGGTTTATTATTTTATTTATCAGAATATGCAAATCTCATCAACATAATTGTGCCATAAGTTACATGAAAAGTTAACTTTTGTTCAAAAATGATAAATTTACTATTTAGTTACTGATATTTCATCAATATTATTATTGAGTCACTGAGTTTTGGTAATATTATTAGGGATATTTACAAAAATCTCCCTTAGTTTTAGCATATTCTACATTTTTTCCTTGGTTTTTTTTTTGAAAATAATCTCCCTGCATTAAAAAATATTAACAATTGTACATTTTTGTTTATTTTTTCTGTTAGAATAATGGTAGAATGATCAAATTGTAATTTTTACGGGCCCTTTTGAAAAAACTGAAGAATTAACTGGTTTTGAACTTTTCATCTTCTTTGACCTTGTTCCAGCCGGTTTTCTTCTTCCTTTCTGACCATTAGACTGGTTTGCGTTTTAGAAAAAGGAACATTTTAGAGAAAGGAACGAAACTGTTCTTCGTTTTTGTTCCCACATCAAGATCCTCTGGTCTGCTCTTCTTCGTTCTCCAAATCAATTTTCAAATTCCAGATCATGAAGAAGACTGATGATATTCCAAATTGTGAAAACTCTATATTTTTCATTCCCAGCTTATGTTCTATATTTCTTTTTTCGATTTTTTTGTGCTTTGTTTCTTTTGCTCCAAAAATGAAGAACTATTCCAAATCATCTACTTCCGATAATCACCAACCTCTTTTCATTTTCCTCCTCCGGAATTGATCTCTGTTTTCGAAGTAAATCATCGATAGCTTTTTCCTCTCCGTCACTTCTCTCCTTTCGGTGGTAAACTCTTCTCCCTCTGATTTTTTTTTCATTTCAGACCCTCTCCATTCTATTTTCTCTTTCGTTTTTGTTTCATTTTCAATTATATTTTCGAAAATCTAATCCAAATCATAAACTCCCCAAATCAAAATCATTTGAATCTTCCAAATCCAATTCTGTTCTTTTTTTTGTTTCCAAATTCAAATCCTCTTTTTGAAATTGATCATCAAAATCATCAAAAGGAGAGAGGTTGTGGTGGCGGCTGACGAAGTTCCATTCAATGGCCGAAAAGGAAGAAGAAAGCCGGCTAAAACAAGGTTAAAGAAGATGAAAAGTTCAAAAATAGTCCCTTAATTCCCCAATTTTTTAAAAAAGGCTCGTAAAAATTACATTTTGCTCATTCTACCGTTATTTTAATAGAAAAATAGATAGAATGGTATAATTGTTAACAGTTTTTTGACGTAGGTAGATTTTTGTCCTAAAAAAAAATCAGGGAGAAAAATGTAGAATAAGCTAAAACCCAAGGATGTTTTTGTAAATATCTCATATTATTATTTAGTCACTGACCTTTGGCATATCTTTATTTCATCCAGTTTTTAATTATATGGAAGTGCTATCAAATTTATGGGATGAAGCATGTTTTTAAACTTGATATTGCAATGACACACTTATGTTGAAAGAAAGGAAAATAAGGTATGTTTAATATCTAGTTGAATATTATATTCAGTTAAAAAGTCATATATCCAATATTTTATACTCCACTTAGGTTTAGCTGAACTAATGAGATAAGGACTTGATGCATCATAAACCACTGCAGTACTACTTATTTCTAGACTAACTTTGATTACGGCCGTTGAGATATGCAGAATCTGGTGATGGCCGTTGAGATTAAGTAGCTCAGCTACTTCTTACAAACATATAGACATACAGTTTGCCTTATCCCTGTGTTCATGCCTGAGCTATCGAAACAGTAATATTTAATAAATGTGATTTATCTTATTTAATTTATATTTTGATGTGATTTATAAGTATATTAATTATGTTTTTAAATGTTGTTTGTTTTTAAATTTTATTGCTCTTCAATAGTTAAAGTATCCACTAGGCGTAATTGCTCAATGAGTCATGTGTCTAACTCTCAGGTGACAGGGAAGTAGAGTAGAGGTAGAAAGATACTAGCTCTAGCCAGCCGCCAGTTAATGAACATCAAACTTTTGGGTAGAATTCTATTAAAATACATTCAATAGTCGGCATGTACATATTAATATAAATTATGCTAGACATTAAAATTTGAATTTGTAAATCTTATTATTAGGGGGTTAATTATGCGTGAACTAGTAGTAGCTGTGAGATGATATTTTTTCATTATATGTTTGATTGTGATTGAGATTATGCCGAATGATGAATGATGATTGATTAAATGTTGAGGAGGACTAGAATGATGATAATATAAATTATGTCTAATGGAATGAATTCCTCATCTATCTCATTAATCAGAATTGAGTTATATACATGTGTACAAGGGTAATCATGTAAATCTGCTATATAATAAATATACAGTAAGAATAATAATATATAATCTATCACACCCCCGCAGTCGAAGCTGGAGGTTGCCGAACACTTAGACTGTCTCGAAAGTCATCAAATAGAACGCGTGGAAGCCCTTTGGTAAATATGTCGGCAATTTGATAACGAGATGGAACATGTAAAACACGAACTTCTCCCCGTGCAACTTTTTCACGGACAAAATGTATATCCATCTCAACGTGCTTAGTACGTTGGTGTTGGACTGGGTTACCAGAGAGATATATGGCACTCACATTGTCACAGTATACCAAAGTTGCTTTGTGAATTGGACAATGGAGTTCCAATAAGAGATTACGGAGCCAACATGACTCGGAGACAACATTTGCAACACCACGATACTCAGCTTCAGCACTAGATCGAGAAAGAGTAGGTTGCCGCTTGGAGGACCAAGAAATTAAATTATCACCGAGAAAAACACAATAACCTGAAGTGGAGCGACGAGTATCTGGGCAACCACCCCAATCAGCATCAGTATAGGAGAGAAGCTGGCGAAGAGGAGATTTATATAGATGCAAGCCAAAAGTAAGAGTCCCCTGAACATACCGCAAAATTCGCTTAAGAGCAATCATGTGGTTATTTCTGGGATCATGCATATGAAGACACACTTGTTGCACAGCATAAGAGATGTCAGGCCTTGTGAAAGTGAGATACTGTAATGCACCTGCGAGTCGTCTGTATTGAGTGGGATCTTCAAATGAATTGTCAATAGATGCCCCTAGTTTTGGCTTTGTATCTACAGGTGTAGGACAAGTACTACAATTTGACATTCCTGCCCGTGCTAGAATATCTTCTGCATACTATTTTTGAGATAAAAAGAGACCAGTAGGAGTACGGGTCACTGCAATGCCCAAAAAGTAACTTAATGGACCAAGATCTTTCATAGCAAATTCTGTCCCCAAGAGAGTCATGATTGACTGGCGTAGATCATCCGATGAAGCTGTAAGAATGATATCATCAACATATAACAATAAATAGGCAATCGCAGATCCTTTCCTGTAAATAAATAAAGAATGATCAGAGTGGCTATGTGTAAAACCAATAGATGTCACAAAATCAGCAAACCGCTGATACCATGCTCGTGGAGCCTGCTTTAGACCATATAATGATTTTCGTAACAAACAAACATAGTCAGGATGAGCTGGATCTTTGAAACCCATAGGTTGGTGCATGTAGACCGTCTCATGTAGATGGCCATGAAGAAATGCATTCTTGACATCTAATTGATGAATAGACCAAGAACTAGACAGAGCAATGCTTAAGACGGTCCGAATAGTTGCAGGTTTGACCACCGGACTAAATGTCTCATCACAGTCCACTCCTTTTTGTTGAGATCTGCCATCACCTACAAGACGGGCTTTATGCCTCTCAAAAGAACCATCAGATTTATACTTATGACGAAATATCCACATAGACCGAATGACATTCACATTAGATGGTCTAGGTACTAAATCCCATGTCTTATTTTTAATTAGAGCATTAAATTCATCTAACATTGCATGTTTCCAATTTAAATCATGGAGAGCACTAATAGGTGATTTTGGAATTGGGGAAATGGATGGTGTAATGGAAGTATGCAAAGTGGTAGTATATTTGGGGTTTGGTTTAGAGATGCCATGCTTTGCTCTAGTAATCATAGGATGAACATTGGGATTATGTTGTGTTGGTCGTTGTTGTGGAGATTGGATTAAGGGCTGATTTGGCAATAAGGATGGAGAAGTGATGGGTGAAGAAGGGAGACTAATAGGTGAGATAGGTGGTGGAGGGACAGGGGCAGTAGGGGGCTGCTGCAGTCCGGTAGCTGGTGGGGGGATGACGGGCTGGTTGGCATGTGTGACAGCGACTGGAGAGGAAGAAGATAGTTGAGTTGCATTGGTTGGAGTTGCTAAAATTTACAACGGAGGAGGAAGGGAAGAGGATAAAGATTCATCTAAGAATTTATACGTATGAGTTTGCGATTTAAAGATAGTTGCAAAAGGAAATTCAGACTCAACAAATTGCACATGATAACAAATAAAAATTTTACCAGTTGACAGATCATAACATTTGTACCCACGATGGTTTGATGGATAGCCGAGGAAGACACACGGAGTAGACCTTGCTTGGAGTTTATGAATAGAGGAAAAAGGGAATAAGGGAAAACAAAGACAACCGAACACCCGAAGGTGAGAGAAAGATGGATCTTTTTGATACAAAATTTGAGTTGGGGATGAGTAATTTAATATCTTAGTGGGTATAATGTTTAAGAGATAAGTGGCCATAGCAAGAGCATGGTGCCAAAACTTAGGAGGTAGAGAAGCATGTGCAAGTAAAGTGCGAATGATATTGTTAATTGATCGTATGTGTCTCTCGGCTCTCCCATTCTGTGGTGAAGTGTGAGGACAAGATAAGCGATATTGCATGCCATGGTCATTTAAAAACAATTTGAGAGGGCCATTGATATATTCAGTGCCATTATCACATTGTAAGGTTTTGATATTCCTTTCAAATTGTGTTTTAATATAGATATGAAAAGACTTGAATACAGAAGTAACTTGAGATTTATTGGCAATCGGAAAAGTCCATAAAAATTTTGAAAAATCATCAAGAAACAACACATAATAACGATGACCAGAAGAGCTAGCAACAGGTGATGTCCACACATCACTATGAATGATATCAAATGGAAGACTAGTAAATGACATAGAAACAGAAAAAGGTATTTTTGTGTGTTTGCCAAGAGGACATGAAGAACAAAATGTCTGACGAGCCTTATTACATTCAATAAACTTATTTCTATGAAGGGATCGTAAAATAGTATCCCCAGGGTGACCTAGTCTAGTATGCCATAAACTAGGAGAGAATGCAGTTAATGCTGATGGAAAAACAGAAGAGATGGCTCGAGTTGGGTTGAGGGGATAGAGATCTCCAGTGCTGTCACATCTCAGTAACGTGGTCCCCGTCTGTAAATCATGCACAGAAAATCCATACGGATCAAACTCAATAGAAACCATGTTATCAGTGGTAAATTTACGAACAGAGATAAGATTTTTAATAAGTTTGGGTGCATGTAAAACATTGTGAAGTATCAGTGGTGGGTTGGGTGGTGGTAGTGTAGTGCTTCCATATCCAACAACAGGAATTAAATTTCCATTCCCAACAACAATGTGATGATTTTTACTGCTCGAATTAAAATAAGTTGAGAGAGTACCTGGACTAGCCGTCATGTGAGACGTCGCACCGGTGTCCATGTAATAATTGCCATCAGGTTGTGAGAGATTGAGAGTATTCATCGCAGCTTCAATGTCAGTTGGAGAGTAACTAACTGAGGGAGCATAAAATGCTGTATAAGCCTGCTGTGGTCGGGGACCAAGAACACCCGGCCTAAAAGAGGGACGAGCCTGCTGCTGCCAAGGTTGTGTTGGATAAGGACAAGGCGGTGACATCCATTGTGTACCCCATGGTGATCCCCAGCTACTCCAATGAGGGGGATATTGTTGCTGCCAGTTTGGTGGAGGGCGAGATTGAGGACTTCCGGTCGTGGCGTTAGTGTTTGAGTGGTCCCCATTATTTCGGTGTTGATTTCCTCTTCCTCTGTTATTGCTACGCCGGCCCCTACCTCTGCCCCTATGATTACTACCGCTGCTGTTACCTGCAAAAGAGGATGATTTGCTGTTGCTGTCTGACTTACCTTGTATTTCAGGTGCCACTGCAACAAGGCTGGTCACGTTACCAGCTTCCTTCTTAGCCCGAGCTTTAATGTTACGTTCTGCCAAGGAGAGGCGTGAACGAACAGCTTCAAAGGGAGGAATAGGATCTTGATTATTTATGTAATCAATGGTTCCTTGGTAAGCTTCGGGTAGTCCTCGGAGTAATTTTAAAACTAGCCTACTGTTCGGGACGGGAGCATCCACATCGGCAAGTCGATCAGCCAACGACTTAGCATGGTTACAGTAGGCATCAATATTGCCATATTCTTCATAATCTAAATCGGCCAATTCCTCTTCTAATTGGGTTGCACGTGATCCCTTATTGTCTTGAAACATTGTTTCCAACCGTTTCCATGTGTCTGCCGCAGAAGCATTAGTGAAGAGGATGGCTTGGAGGAGAGAAGGGGAAACGGTTCCATATATCCACTGCAAAACCGCCGCATCAAGACGGCTATAAAGTTCAGGGTCAGCTGCTTTTAAAGCTACAATTTTCTCCATTGCTTGTGGATCGGTTGGAGGTTCAATATGATGCAGTAGATTATGAACCCTAACTTGTACTTTGAAAAGAGCTGCCCAGGAATGATATAAACCTGATTCATGATCAAGAGTTATGGGAATAAGGGATTTAATGTTTGTAATGGAGAGGGCATGGTGGTACTTAGCAGTAGCGTCAAACATGGCTGCTGCAAAGAGAAGAGAAGATGAAAGAAATTGCAGCAATAGTGATTGGGACGTCTTCTAGGTTGAAGGAATTGGAGGATTTTCTAAGGAATTGCAGCAGTGATAGAGACGGCTGCTAGGTTGAGAAAGAATAACCTAGGGCTTTGATACCATAATGGAATGAATTCCTCATCTATCTCATTAATCAGAATTGAGTTATATACATGTGTACAAGGGTAATCATGTAAATCTGCTATATAATAAATATACAGTAAGAATAATAATATATAATCTATCAATGTCGACACTTGGGATGTTGGAATTATAGGGAGACTTTTTCGAATTTTTCGCATAAATTTATTATGAAATGTGGATGCATGATTAGGAGACAGGTGTAGCACTCTTATATATTCATTTCGGCAAGTCTATAAGGGCGCTACGCTAAGAAAACAAAAAATGTGCTATTTCTCTAATTTTAATAGTTGTGTACTATTTTTTTTTTTTAAACAAAAGTCAAAAGTGTGGTATATGGTATAAATTCCTTTAATTTTAATTCCCTTCCACCTTCATCATTTTTCTTTCACTCCATAGTTGTCTTCATTTCTGTGCATTGCAAATAAAAAGAGTTCAGATTCAAAACAAGTTAAATCCGATGCCTCCTCCTCCTCTCCTTTCTTGCTTCCACTGCTATGCTTCCATTCTTCATGTTGCTAGATTTTTTTTTAAAGGAAAAGTTTGTTTTGTGATTGAGCTTCATAATTGTTAACTTAATTGTACAAAATGTGTTAAATTAAATGTTTGGCTTTGTTACTATTAAACAGTTACGAAGAAGTATTATGCCAATATTTAAAACAGCATATGAAGAAGAAAAATGAGCAACTAGTAAAAAATTAAGGAAAACGAAATGAACTTTTATTGATAGATACAAATAAACATAATTTCTGCACTTATATAGCTGTAGAGCTAAGCTAATAGAATAATTCAAATACAATAAAAAGCTTATCCAAATCCTAACCAAACTATGATTTGCACAATCCTTATCTCTCCATCTTTTCACTCAAATTCACATAGATACTATTATCCTTATCTTTAACATCCACCCGCAAACTGAGCCTGGGTTGAAGGCTCAGTTTGTTACTAAACTCTTGTTCTTGTGATTTTTGCTTTTGAAGCTGTGTGATTTTTTTTTTTTTGTCAAATCAGTAACAAGTCCGTGACTTTCCTGAAATAGATCAAACACTCGCTATTGGTGTGGTTTTCTGAATTGTTTGTTCACGACACAATGGAATGTTGTTGTGCGGAACTGAGATTTTGTTTGTTTTCGACACAACGGAATGGTGTTGTGCGGAACTGAAATTTTTTTTGGTTGTTCTCTACACAACGGAATGGTGTTGTGCGGAATTGGGATTTTTTTTGTTTGTTCTCTACACAACGGAATGGGGTTGTGCGGAAGTGGGATTTTTTTTTTTTTTTGTTGGTTCTCTGCGCAACGGATCGGGGTTGTGCGGAATCGGAATTTTTTTCTTTACACAACGGAATGGGGTTGTGCATAATTGGAATTTTTTGTTTGCTCTCTACTCAATGAAATTGTGTTGGGTGAGATTGAAATTGTGTTGTGAAACTATATTGAACAAAATTGAGGATTTGGGTTCGGAAGGAAAAAACAATTTTGTGATTTGATAACTGGATTGATTGAGTTTTGTGATTAAGGGCTAGAGTAACTTGTGTAGGATTTGGATTGCTGCAGTTTAAGGACATGCTTAGGTCCATTAAGGCTCTGATACCAAGAAGAAAAATGAGCAACTAGTAAAAAATTAAGGAAAACGAAATGAACTTTTATTGATAGATACAAATAAACGTAATTTCTGCACTTATATAGCTGTAGAGCTAAGCTAATAGAATAATTCAAATACAATAAAATGCTTATCCAAATCCTAACCAAACTATGATTTGCACAATCCTTATCTCTCCATCTTTTCACTCAAATTCACATAGATACTATTATCCTTATCTTTAACATATGAGGCATATGATATGAATGCGGTTTGATAAATGAAGACTATCTTAGTGTTGAATTTGATAGTAGTCAGATTATTTCTGATCCTGGGCTATGAAAACCCATTGAAAATTGTAATGTAAAAAGATAAAGTGAGGGAGTATTGTTTAAGATGTCCATGTCAACCAATTGGACATAATTTTCTCCAAAAATTGCAAAGCAAAGATTTGAGGACCCTTAATATGATTTTTTATTTATCACTGTTTACTGTCGTGGCCTCCACTCCATGTGAATTTCTAGTTTCACCTCTGATATGTGGCAATTCCCAGATAATATAGGGGCTTTGCTTTACTATAACCGGTTGAGAGACATGTTAAAAGATTACCAGTTTCAGGATAAGTCAAATATTTACCTAGTTAATCCCGCTTCTTCTCCTTCTTGTACTGTCTTTTTACTTATTAGTTCCACCGGTAGAAGAGTGCATCAATATCCTTTATTATTAGTATTAGTAGGTTGAGTTATATGTCTAATTACAACATGAGTTAAAACTTTTGTCCGTTTTGTAATTGCAGCGAGTTTTGTGGCCATTCACGAACTGGCATGTCAAATAAGGAGATGAAAGGGAAGAATAAACAGCAGCAGATAAATGGCAATTTTTGTTTTATTCTAATGTATAAACTAAACAAAAGTATTAACATGTTATTATTTTTGTGGTATTTGATAGAGTCCCAATTTTAGGTGCCGACCCTCGGTGTTGACTGCAATGATTGCGAAGCTTACTTCACAACAAAAAGAATGGGTTGAGGAATTAGGATTCGGTGAATTGCTAAACTACCCTTCAATTATACTGAACCAAAAGCTTTGTTACTGGTTATACGAGAGATTAGATACTAAGAAGGTAGTGCTATAGCTACCTCAACGAACAACAATTAGGATATTACCGAATCATGTTGGGTGGGTACTGGGTATTCCCATAGGTAATGTGAGAAACGTACCAAATGTTAAGGTATACGATGAGGAGGAGGAAAATAAGTTGGTTTCACAATACAATGGTTGCTCCATTGTTTGGGAGACACAAGTTTTGAACAAGATACGGGGTAGTACGGACGGGTAAGAAAAAATTTCTGCAACACTTCCTATTGTATGTTTTAGGGGTTCTTTTATGCCAAACCCAGTGTGTGCATTTTAGTCCAAAGTTAATGAAGTTAGTTTGTGATATCGAAAGCGCTCGGGAAAGCAACTGGGGGGAGCAATCAACTTCCGCACCTAATCTGAAAATTTTATAAGCCAACTAATTTATCCCTCCCATCCCCCCCCCCCCCCCCTCCCTTAGTTGCCCCAAGGAATCTACAAGCACTGGTCAGGAATAATCCAGATGTCTCCGATAAGCTACTCAAAATAATTTCTTTGCTAGGATGGCATTTTGAAATCAGGGATGGATAGTGGTTGATCAATCCAACCAAATGTCTATTGAAATGGGGAAAAAAAAAAAAGGGAAGAAAAATGATTGGATTGGATCTGAAATATCTTTCACATTTTTTGGACATGTTATATATATATATATAACCGGAAATGATATGTGAACTAAATATTATAAAAATAATGACGAGTTTTAAATCTTTTACCAACAACGGGGAAAAAATGATTAGTCCAAATTATTTATATAAAATAATAATAATCCCCACCTCTCATAATGTTATTTATTATTTCTATAATTTTATAGTTTAAATTGTTTGTGATCATATTTTATAATTTTATATAATTTAATATTTTATTTAAACTATTATGATTTATCAAATGGTTAAAAAAAATCTATCATATTGAAAATTGTAATTGTTAAACATCAAGAAAAAGAATATTCATAGTTAAAATTTTAGTATAATATTCAATACTTAATTTTTTATTATAGAGAAAAATAAAATGATCCAATGCAATTTTGGTTAAAGAAATCAATGTGAGAATAAACAATTTTAAACTCTTTACCTATATATAGCATGTATTTACAGTAGTAATACTCTAGGTTTATATCTGATATTGCAATAAAATATTTTAGAAATATATTGTTCAATGATATTATTATTAAAACTATATTTTTTTATAAATTAACAAAAAATTATTATATCATGGTAATAATTTATCCAAAAATATAGAAAAGAACTACCGTATTGAATGAATTTTTTTTTTCCTAAAATTTTTATGTGTGTGGGAGAAAATAAATTTTTTATCGAAGGCATTTTATGGTACTTACTTTTTTTATATCAATTCTATTAATATTGGGAAAAATAATTAATATACATATATATTTGTTTATGTGTCAAATTATCACTCTCCAATTCATATGTCAAATTGGTGGATGAAGTAAAAGAGAAAAAAATATTAAAAGTTTTCAAACTCATAATACTCTACAAATAAAATAATATAAATTATAAATTATCTTTTATTAAAATTAGTAAATATAAAAAACCTGCTATTTTCAAACATAAAAATTAAATATTTGTAAAAAAATTAATATAATAATAATAATAATAATATTTTTGAAATTAAAAAGAAATATATTTTTCAAAAAGATAAATAGAATAATATAGTATGAGAAATATAGTTAATTTAAATTTTTACTAATTATAATTTTTAAATAAAAAGATAGCTATTTAAATTAGAATTAAATTTTGAAATATATATGAATAAATGTGTGCTGAATTTGTGATTAAATTTAAAATTTTTAATTGTTAAGAATATTTGTTATTCAACTAAAATTTAAGTAATCAAATAGAAATTTCAAAAATTTGTAAAAATAGTAAAATGAAATGCTGAGCAGAAATATTTTTTTCTAAACTATCTATAGGGAGTGAGTCTTTCATTTGAACTAGCATCCTCCCGCCCTCAAATAAAAAAAATATGCCAAAAAAAAAAAAAATTTAAAAATATGCCATTTGTATTTAGCGTATGACAAGATTGTTGTGAGAATTGGGCATTTTTCAACAAATAAAAAACCATTTGATAATTATTGTGCTAAAAACTATACCAAGTAAATTTCCAGGAAAGTAGAAGAGTTACAAGCAATCAGTCTCACTTAATATCTAAGTTTTATACCTTGACAGAATTTACTTAAACATATAATCCCTTTCATAATAGTCACCAAAATAGAGTTTTGCGCAACAAATAGCTTTTAAATAAATAAAAGACTAAATATAAAAGTTTAATAATGTTCGGTCAAATTACGCTTAGATACCCAGACACTACCAAACATAATTCACTAAAAAAAATTAGAAAAGAGATAGAAGAGAAAGCTCGACAAATATACTGTGTCTGGACAAGCTGGGACGAATTAAAATTGAGGAAATGGCCTTCTATTTATAGCCAATTTTCAAGACTCGTTTCGTATATTTCCCCGAGGTCGGAATTGTTATCCTAGATGCAAATATGAATTAAATATAACAAGTTGAGTTTTGCAGCCACAATTTGCAAAACTAGAAATAATATTTAATTCCCAAGTGGTAACCAGCAATTGAGATGATATTTGGTAAACACATGTAATGATCAATAAACATTTATTCAACCAAAAATTTTGAAAGATACAGGGGAAAAAAAAAAGAAGTCACCACATAAACATTACAAAATATAAACTTCTATAAATAAAATTATAAATAAAAAAGCACTACTCTAGCTTCATTTTCCTATCAAAGATGTTGGATCTATACGTGGAATTGAAAACATCTTTAAGTAGAGGAAATTGCAAAGATATGAAAGCAACGACAGGACAAATAGCCAACAGACAGATAGGAATTATTAGTTTGAGATCTCCATGAAGCTTTATTATGACAGCAGCACAAAAGCATATCATCATGGCTGCAATAGAAATGAAAAGACTAGAAAGAGCGAAGATCAACTTTGTAGGCAATGACTTAAGAAAATCGTCTTCTTCATAACGTGCAGTTACGATCCCTAAAAATGTCAAAACTGAAGTTGAGGAGGCAAATAGAGAAATTGCATCAGTTATTATATAAACCTTGAATGCCCACTCTTTTAAAAATATGGGAAGCCCAGTACTTGAATTGCTACCACCAGGAACATTAAGTGCTGTAGTAAACATGACTGTAATAATAAGAGCACCTACAACAGTGGAAGATGTTGAAATCCCTTTATACCATTCCTCTGCTTTTCCCTTCAATTCCTTGTGGCATTCTGCAAATACAAGCCTTCCAACTTTGCTTCTATTGTTGTTAAAGAAGTTTACTTCAGGATATCCCACAGTTGCCACTTCCTATATAATGAAATGAAATTGTGTAAACTTGTTGAATTCAACAAGAAAAAGTGAGTACCTAATTAAAGCTATGAACAATTACCTTAAACCATTTCAACTCGCTTTGCATTTGCAAAGCTGGACTTGAAATTTGAGCAAGTCTAGTTCGCGATGCCAACATTCCTGCTATCTCTATTGTATCACCGAAGTCAACACCTGGCATAGTTACTGCTTGTTCCATAATTCCTCCAATTGCATATAGAAGGCTGAAAATTTTTCCTTGTCGATGTTGAATAACTTGTTGAATTAAGGTTCTTCCTTCATCATTACGGAAGATAAATGCTTCATTATTACGTTTTAGCACCTCAATAAAAATTTCTACTATTCCATGCTCAGTAGCATTGAATAAGGCTTCTTTCACCGATTTTGAGCTGATACATTGGGTACTTGGCATGTCTTCAAATGCAAGACGTAAAAGTTCCATTGCATAACAGTGTTGTAACTTCAAATCATATATGTCCTTGTACCCTTTGAGCAAAATCAAAATAAAATGAACTAATGAACTCAAACTTGATTAGCATTAAGAAGTTGAAGAAACGAAATTAAGGAAAAAACTTGGAATATGCTTACCAGATATTTGTTTGACACTTGCACTTAGAGAACTCCATAGCCTTACAAACACTGCAATATTTTTAACTTCATCAGTTGAAGTTTAATGTATATTACTTGCTCCCTTCAATTTAATTAAATAAAGATGAATAAACTCATTGTTTAAGGCAGGGACAAAAATGAAAATAAAATGTGCTCCTTAACACCTTTATAGAAAAATATAGTTTATTGTTAATTTGTTCATACCGAATTTCATTAAGGGTATTATAATAATTTTATAGTAGTTTTACCTTTCATAAATGAAATTTTCTTTATATAAATAAAATGCCAAAATTTGATTATTTTCTTTAAATAAATTGAAAGGAACGAGTCTTTTAAATAAAAAAAAAGTAAATAAAAAAGAAAGCATTTTATTTTGGTATTATAAATTTATAAAAACTTAACTAATGACTAAAAACATTCATATTTGAAGACTTGGTTCTTTCTTGTCTCATATGTGATGAGTGTGGGCTATTTATAGTGGTGGTTGAGCTGTGCCATGTAAGCAGTTGATGGTTCGAGGCATTAGAGGCCTGGTGCTAAGGGACGGTGGCCCAATTCTAAGGAGAGATTGGTGGCTCAAAAGAGGTCGGTGGCCTACAGACTAAGGAGAGGTCGGTGGCCTACAAATGTCCCGCCCTAAAGTTCAAGTCATTTCATGTCTTGGACACTTTGTGTCTGGTAGAAGGTTTTCAAGAGAGGTCTCGAGACGCGACCTTAACGATCTTCAACATACTGAGTAGCTGTGATTTGAAATTGAAAACTGGAGCAAGAATGTTCCATGCCTAGAAATTGTGACACCCTATTTATCGCTTTCAGTATTCCAAGGTCAATTACCAATATGTCGTTCATTCTTGTGTAGAGCATTGAGGGTACGCCAATAATTATCATGTCACGAACATGTCTGGGAGGGCACGCTAGTAATTAGGGCACGGTTACAATGCCTAGGACCCTACGCCCAAATCCCTTCTATAAATAAGCCATTCCTTCCTTATTTACTATTTCAACATAATCGCTCTGGATAGAATAATCCCGGCTTCTCATTTTTCCAGTGCAACCTTAGAGCAGTCTTCTTCTCAATTCAAACATCATTCAATTTTGAGTGGTTTCACCCGCTATGTAGGTACTTTCCCTTTCCTTTATTTCGCACAATGTCTTCGTCTGCTGAATTTTCAGATTCTAGAATAGATAGCCAGAATGAGCAAGGGCTTTCTAGGGACGATCAGTTTTCGAATGAGGGAGGATCAGTTACCCGAACACAAACACCATCCCCTATTTCATCCCTAAGCTCTATTGATACCGAGGGTCTTAAGTTGGAAACTCAAGGCCGTCAAAAGGCTACCCTTAATCCTCATGCCCTTCGAAGAGCTTTGGCTAGAGTGCCTCCTCAATTAAGAGATGAATTTAATTCGGGCAGTACTCTGGCTGAGTCTCAATCCATCGGTGTGGAAGTTAAATGCCGAAAAGAATCATTGTCCCATGCCCTAAGAGAGTTTGAATTTCGGCCATTCTATGAGATTGCCGTTCCAGATCTAAATAAAGCCAACCTAAGGATGCGGATGGGATTATGAACTCCTTTTCTCACCTAAGAGCACCTCAGACATAGAGTGCAATTTCCTTTTTACCTTGCATCGAAGACCTGCTAAGGCACTGTTAGCTTGCTCCGATCTAATTAGGACCATGGTACTTTCGGACTATCTACTATCTTCATGCCTTAGGGCTGGCGAAAAGGTTTAATTTATCCCTTGACACCTTAAGGGAAATGTTCATATTGAACAGGGAGCCTAAAGGGTCAGAGGGGTATTATTATTTACAAGTACGCACCAGACGCAAGATTTTACAACAAGATAAAGTGTCCGTGTGCAATAAGTATAAACTGGACTTAGTGTTGGTGCAGATTTCTGATGATAACGAGTTTACCTTTCCTACGTCGTAGAATGATTATGCGAGGAAGCTATCCCCCATAAGAATGAGTCATGAGGAGGAAGGCAAAGTAGAGGTATTAAAAGTGTGGGGAAGTGTATTCACAAGCAGCATATGACTTATTCTATAAGAAGGCCAGAGATAAACAACCACTCATAAAAAGTAAGCACTTTAGTGGGATCAAATTAAATAAGGTGTTCAAATACAGTGATTGAGCAAGTTGTATTTGATTGTACAGGTATGGATTGAAACATGCTAAAGGCTTTGGTGGTAACTTGAAGAACAATCCAGGAGGCTAAGGGAAAAAATGAGGAACCTCAGAGGCCCAAGGACAAAAGAGAAAGGAAGAAGGGAAAGAGAAATAGTTAGAATAAGTAGCTAGGCAAGAGCTACAAAAAAACTAGATTGAGAGGACATAAGTGATCTCATGCCGACATCACTAAAAGGATAGTGAAAAGGATAAGGCTGACGTTGCTAAAAAGGATGGTCATAGGGGCAAACGATCTCGTAGAAAAGTCACAGGGAAAGAAGCCAACAAAGGTACAAGAGAGTCAATGGTTGCCAAGAAAACAATATCAAGTACCAAAGAGAGCCAAAAGAAGAGGATGTCGGCAGGGATGGGAATGGAGGTCATGGTAATCGATAGGACAACCCCCACTTCCACGAGCAAAGTTCCGGCAAGCATAAGCTTGCCCACCACTCCTGGCATGGACCCGGTCGGGGATAAAAGTACTGAGATAAACAAGCGAAAGAAGCAAATTAAGAAGAGCGGCAAGTTGTATCATTGGGATGTCCCAGCCTTTAGTGCGGGAAAGGTGTTTGTTTCGGGAAACTTGAAAGGGCTGCTTCAAGTTCAATATGGGGAGGGAAACACCACTTTCAAAAATCCTCATGTTCGACAATACTTAGCAAGAGAGTTAGAGTTTGAGGAGGAGGACAATAGAGACAAGCGAGCTGGCTGACCAGGCAACGCAAAATTGCTTAATGGTGAGTATATCGTCCTTATGTAATTTTGGGAGGTAGATTTGAGAAAAAAACCCTAACAGTCGTTTATTATGGACAAAATATCCCATGGATTTGGGACTGGAATTGACAGATCATAGGCCAGCCAAAGACAGAGAAAAGCTAGCAAAGGACAAAGAAGCAGCAGAGAGGCACTGTGTTGAATACCGAAATAGAGCAAAGCGGGTAAGGAGCGACCTAAAAAGGGTACAGCAGAAGGATGAAGAAAAGATTATGAGACCAAAAAGTGTGTAGTAAGAAAATGAAAAAGAGATCGAGAGGCTAAAGAAAGAGTTAGGGGTTTCTCTAGAGGAGCAAAATAGAGAGAAAGCACGAGGTCATGGTTTGGAGAGATTCTAAGAGGACTAAATCAATGTTGTTAAATAGAGATAAGGGCTTGTATGGGGTAAAAAACTTGCAGAAGAGCAAAAAGTGCATGAAACAGCAATGGCAGAGCTATAAAAGGAGGTTGAGAGGTTGAAAAGAAATGTGGAAAAGGCGAAAACTGCTGTTGTCGAGAGCGTAGGGGATCTTATCAAAGACCTTTGATACCGAATTTATTAAGAGACCAAGGAACTCTTAGAGAAGGATGCATTTTAGGATTCTGAGTTCATCCTCGACATACTTCTAGTAGTTGTAGCTACAGTAGAAGAGGAGGAAAAGGAGAAGGAGGATATAGAGAGAGATTCGCCAGAGATCAAAAATCTCAATGAGTTAAGGGAAGTGGTCAAAAGGAGAGATGTAAAGGTCGAGAAAGGAGATGCAACATTGCCTCTTGTGAACGATAAAGGGAAGGATGGAGTTGAAAATTAGGCAAATGCCGAGACTGAGGGAAATAAAGGGAACTAATATCAACTTGCTTGTAGTAGCACATTAATGGCTATATATAAAAGTGGATGTGTAAAGACGATTTAGTAATTAAATTTGATAATTAAAAGTTTGAATATTGATAGATAAATGTTGAATGGCATCATTATAATCATTTTAAGAAGTGACAACTAGAGATCCGTGAGGTGCACAACCTTGAGGTTGGGAGCATTACAGGTCAGGGATGAATTTATATTGAAATGATTGATGTAAAGAGTGCCTTACTGTCATGAGATTTATTAGTTATTTGTCTATTGGAATTGATTCTATAACATGAATAACAAACAAAACTCCAAGTTAAACATGTCTAGAAACATAAATAGTGTACATTTGTCTTCCATAAGTGATCAAGTTACGATAACCACAATGACTTTTAATAATCACTTATAAATAATCAAGTCACTATAATACAGAGTACCACTCAGTTATTATTATAATTGTTTTTTTTGTAAGTTATGGTTTTGGCCTATATACGGCCATTCATAGCTGCAGATCCCTCAGCCAGAGATTTATAGGTAGGTTCCATCATAAAGTGGCGAAGCCTATCTCCACTGAATGATAAGCTTTCTTTAGTACTAGCACACTATTATAGGTGCGACACAAATACAGAAACAGGACCTGGGGTAAGGCTAGAAAGAGATACCTTACAGCATCTCTACCATGCCCGGCCTAGAAGAAGGCGCTATACCATTAGCTACAACCCCCTTGTGAAGGACAGGGGCATATAAAGGGGTCATGCCTGAGGATTAAAAGTACATTGTTTACTGCTTGTGAGGATAACAAATACACTGCTGAAAATAATTATGATATGTATTTGCCAGGAGACCAGGCGTGCTTGGTGCAGTTCGGTTTCTCGAAATCATCAACGCGTCACATCGCAACCTGAAACCATGATGGTTAAATATGGACAATTAATTGTGTTGTGAGAAGCTGTGCTGATGATGCTGTAGAAGGCCATGTCATTGTTGCTATGGCTAGTTAACTTTATCCTATAAAGGATATAGTGAAGAATGGTAAAGGATGACATTGTGTAAGAGGGAGAACTAAAAAGGATACGACAGATTAAGATGATCTGAAATGAATAATGAACACTAATTTTCACAGATAAAAGGATGCATGTTTCCTAAACTCACTCGGTGCCCTAAGGATAAGTGATGGATATAATGCATAATATACCATTGGTGTCTATGTGTAGGAACCCAAGAAAATAAGAGCAGTATGAGCATTTGTAACTAGGTGTAATCAGTATAGGAATAATATTTGAAGGGTCAGGCAGATTCGCATGTTGCATAGAGCCCACGTGAAGTGAAGGGTGCTACATGTGTCAGGCATATTACATATAACCTATTGAGTAAATGCAGTGTAAACTGAAGAGTGGGGAGTATCCTATGTGGAAAATGGAGCCTATTGATGTGAAAAGTAGACTGAGCTTATCTGGGACGAAATTATGACATCAACGTAACATTCAAGTAACATGAGGAAAACGATGTGAATAAGGTCAGATAGCGAAGCAAACTAGAAATCTAATGTAGTTGTTAGTTAATGAGTTACTATGGAAAGACGGACTTCGAGGTTGGTCTTCCCCAAGAGTTATGAACAGTTTGACTGTGAGGGACAAAGGTACCCAAGGAAGCTATACTATCATTGAATTTAAAGTCTAAAAACTAATGATAAATGTAAGTTATTAAGACATTACATAGGTAAAAAATTATACATAGGCTGGTATTTCAATGTGGCCAATTCTAAACATATTACAAAATTTGGTTGTTTCCAAGCAAGACAAATAGGAATCACGTAAACGAGTATCATCTTTGAACTTAGAATGAGACTTCCAACCTGATCTTTTAGTAGAATAAAAATGCCAAGTGTTATCGCATACCATGATCACATGTTTGAAAAGACTATGGAACCAACCTGAAAGGTCGTAAAAATACAGGTGATGGGAAATAGATAATAAAAAAGGAGGTCGTATAATAAAGAAAACGAAAATAAATATTAATTGTATATATATAAAAAGGATATTATATAGTATAAAATTTTATTGTAGATCTATACTTCAAACTGGCTGGTTTTTAATATGTTTCAAAATTTAGCCGCTTCTAGACACCATATATAGACTATCCTTCAAATCGACTATTTCTTAGCATATTAAAGAATTTAGTTGCCTCTAAGCACCATAAACAGGAATCACACATGTGAGGATTGTCTTTGAAGTCACTATCCGACTTATGTCTAGACCTTCTATACGTTGGGACGGAAGTTAACATCTCTTTGTTGCAATGACAGTCAGGGTTTTGTATTCGGATCAAACCTTGGTCAACGAGCCTAACCCTATCAAATAATTATCGATCCAGAGTTAGGATAGAAGGTCCTGTACTTTCCTTCTTCACCTCGTGATTATGGTATCTAGGTTGCGTCACATAAATGTGGCTGAGAGTAAACTTAATCCCTGCCATTGGACGCTATTAGTGTGGCAGACCATAATTATGCTATATACATAAATAGCTCCAAAATGGTTTTTAAAGTGGGCTTTTTATAAGAACACGAGTCCTGGACTGAGGTTCAGACGACTAAAGTAATCGACAATGTCATGCCTAAACAAAGCCTTTGGGTTTTTAACGTTCTTGCAGTTATAAAAAAAAAACTAAAAAAGAGAAGGGTGGTTTGTTTCCAGAGGAGTGGGAAAAATCTTTCCAACAAAATATATGCATAGACTTAATCATCCATTGATACCCTTAGAAACATTTTACATGTGAGTTTTGTGTTGTAAATGTCAGTAAAAGAAAGAGAAGGAACTAGAGCGATGATTCTTGAGATTAAAATCAAGAGGGAAAAGTCAAAATCTATTGAAATGAGGATGTGGAGAATGAAATGAGTTGCCAGCCATAGTAATAAGTGAAGAGGATACAAAATAGGTATATGAGAGAGTAAAATGGTTCATTCATTCTAAATTAGGTGGCTTAAATAACAAAGAGTATAACTTCTTGAACTTCGACTATAACAATTAAAGGGTGACCCTTGAGTTTCTATAATAATGACGAATACAAAATAGCTAACTCTTGGACTTTCACATGGGAAGTTGTAGCAAGAAATTAATGCCCTATTTAGGCATGTGCCAGCTGCATGACAAGGTGGCGGCTATGTAAGCAAAGCTACTTCTAGGGGTCGAGCGTAAACAACCTCATAGTGAGGCATGTTAACAATTATATAGTGTATTTGTTTGCAAGTTAACCTGGTTAGTATAATAGGTTAGCTTGAAGGAGTATGATTCAAAAGGAAGTTTTTAGGGACTACGACTAATTAAGTCAAATGACTTCCATTCTTATGATTGAATTAGTATTAAAGTTATGATGTTAATAATGATGGAAATTTAGTATTATTAATTATATGAAGAAAATATGAAAAGCAAATGATAAAAAAGGAGATAGTATTATTAAAAGTTGTAAATCAAAAGAGTTACAGAGGATTATTTTCAAAACGGCCAATCCATAACATGTTACAGAACTTTGTGGCCTCTAAACACCATAATCAAGAAAGACATAAAAGAGGGTCATCCTAAAAAACAACATCAGCTATCCAACCCCAACATTTAAGAGAGTACTTACTATAGTGACAGTTAGAATTTTGCATCTTGATGTGTTATTGGTCCACAGGCCCCATATCAACCATATGGCATCGAATCTAGAATAGATTGTCTTATCTTGATTCTACAGCTTGTTAATGTAATATCAAGGTTGGCCCAAGGGAAATGGTTATAAAGTATTGTGAGGCCCTACCTCTATAGGTCATTGGTATAATAAAGCAAGATGATCCCGTAAACATAAACGGTTGCATTATGACCTATTTGAGCAGCCGGTGGCAAAAATGCCGGTCCTATGTCATAATAAAGTGCTAAAATAATCGGTTATACGTCAAGATTTCCTACAGTCAAGCACTGATGAAAAAACTAGGAGGCCGGAATGTGGCTCCATATTCGCCAGGGAAAAGGGAGGATTTCATCGAGCGAAATGGACGCTAAAACTGGAGTGGCAGTGAATGCTTACAAGAAGGCTTTGCAGGATCATTTGGCATTGTAAAGTTCTACGAAGGAGAAAGAAGTAAGCAGAGCTATGATCTATATAATTATCTATGAGGGGAGAGATTAAAACAATTAAAATGAGACATTTTGAAGAGTAAAAAAAAACAAAGGATTGGAGTGCAAAAAAGCAAGGAATAAATAGGCTGTGAATCTCAAGTCAAATAGTTTAAATAGCGAGAAAATATGACTCTGTGGTTTCTGAAGTAGTAATGAATAGGTAAACAAATAAAATGTTTTGGTTTCCACGATAATAATAATGATCACAAAATGGCAGACCCTGGCCTTCCACATAAGAAATTAATTATTTATCCAGATGCGTATCGGCCGTGAACAAGGTGCTCTACCAAAGATATTTATAGATTAGGAGTTCGTAGTATCGGATCCTTAGTATCAACTCCTACAGGGCTATTAGTGACGAAGATTATTGTATCAAGTACTTTGGCCATAAGGAATGCATAGATTATGAGAGCCATAATTTGCCATCCTTAAGCTAGAACGATGATGTCCCCATACTTGAGTACCTCAACGGAGGTACCATATGCATAGTATTCATGACCCTAAGCAAGCCCAAGTATGTGGGCGAGGCCTAGTGTAAAAGAACATGCTTCTTTTAGGCCCTTAACAAAGTGTTTTGATGTTGAGGTCTAATAAATGGGGATAGGTGACATTTGTCAGGACTTAATGTATGTATGCTTTCAAATTAGAGCCCAAGCATATGACCATAGATCGTTTGTGTGAGACATTCTTAAGTTTAAGGTCAAATTCTTAGGAACAAGTCTTGAGTTCAAGCTCCGGGCATGTGGGAACAGGTACCCAGATGTAATGGAACAAATTTATAAACGAGGTGTCAGTGAACTCATGCTCGAACACATGGGAATAGGTCGCGCATGTAGAGTGTTCTCAAGCGAATCCATACACAAGGCGTCACCGAGCTTATGCTCGAACACATGGGAGCGGATTGCGTATGTGGAGCATTCTCATGTTCACACTCAAACATAATGGAATGAATCCATATGTAAGGCGTCACCAAGCTTATGCTTGAACATATGGGAGTGGATCGTGTATGTGAAGCATTCTGAAGTTCGCACTCAAACATAATGGAACAAATCCATATGCAAGGCTTCATCAAACTTATGCTCAAACACATGAAAACAGGTCACGTATATGTAGAGTTTTTAAATTTCAAACCCAATGTGAGGGAACAGGTTGTACACGTAGGGCGATTTCAGTTTCATACTTAAACACATAGGGAACAACAGCTCATATGGGGTGTTTCCTTATTCTCGCCCAAGGGGAGGCATGACTTGCCTTGGTTTAGCCCAAGGGGAAGCATTATCACCTTAATTGTCTCCTAGAGGAAGCTTTTGTATAAATATGAACTTACTTAAAATAGATGGGCTATCAAAGCCGAAGGGGTATAATGTTTTTTGAGAAAGGAAGCGTTCCATGTCCTAAGGACAACAGTCCCGTATTGCCTTCATAAGCCTAAAAGTGGCTGGGCCCATTTTGTCAATGACCTTGTAAGGTCCTTCCCAATTTAGGCTCAACTTAGCTCCTCCAATATTGCCCTTGGCGAGGTCGGCCCATTTTCAAATTCAATCACCTTCCTTTATAGCTTTGGCTCTAACCCTCTTATTATAATACCGGGCAATTCATTATTGATAGACTGCTACTCGCATTTGGACATCATTTTTAGTTTCTTCAGCTAAATCCAGAGCGACTTGAAGATTTTTGCTATTTTCTTCCCGGTGGATATACGCTACCCTGTAGCTCAGGAAACCAATCTCCACAGGAAAAATCACTTCACAACTATAAACCAAAGAGAAGGGGGTCTCTTCTGTAGCTTTTAATGGCATGTTGCGATAAGACCATAGCACACTTCCAAGCTTTGCAGCCTAATTGTAACCTTTATCACCCAACTTTTTTTTAGACCTTGTAAGATAGCTCTATTTGCAATCTTTGTTTGCCCATTAGATTAGGAATGAGCTACCAAAGTGAATGTAGAGTTATCTTCCATTCATCACGAAAGTTCTAGAACTGAGCATTATCGAATTGTCGTCCATTGTCAGCAACTAGATCATAGGGAACTCCAAATCTCCAAATGATAGAGTTCTTGACAAAACTTATAACTTTTGCTATGGTAATTATGGGAAGGGCTTCTGCGTTGACCCATTTTGTGAAATGATTCACTGTTACCACCACAAAACGATTATGACCAGTGGAAGGCAGGAAACGTCCCAAAATATCAATCCTTCATATAGCAAAAGGCCATACCTTACTGAAAGGTTTGAGATCGTAAGGAGGTTAATGTTGGCAGTGCCTGTGGATTTGGCATAACTGACACTGGTCTACATATTGCTTAACATCTTTTTTTTTAAGATGGACCAAAAATATCCCAGCAAAAGGATTTTTTTACAGTAGCCTTGGCTCCTTCATGTATCCCGGCTACCCTAGAATATACCTTATTGAGTACGAACTAGCATTCCTCCTCTGCAATACATCAGGCCCAAGGATGGGAGAGCGACCTCCTATACAAGATCCCCTCGTAGAATGGCTACATGGTCGCCTTCTTTATTAATTTAGTGGTGAGAGCCATATTCTATTGTAGCTCCCTGTAGTCAAATAATTAACAATTGGAGTCATCCACGATGGTTTCACTTCCATTAGCGCGACCTCCAAAACTTTGGTCCATGAGGAAGCAACAACCTTATATAAATAGTTGCCAAATACCTGTCCTTTGGCAGCCTATTTCACCCAAGCATCAACCTTCTGATTTTGCTCTCCTAAGATTAAAGTAATTTTGCATGCCATACCTTGCTCTTTAAGGGTTTTGAGTAACCTCGTCACCTTCGTAAGGTTTTTTCTTAAAGGTGTAGCAAATAGAATATGCACCCTGGACTTGATTAACTACTAACTTTGAATCAAAGAAAAGAATTAAGGGCGTACTTTTCTTGCTAAACAAAGTCCCATAATGATAGCCTCATATTCGGCTACATTATTAGCGATGGCGAAGTCTAGCTTTATAGTATAATTAACTTTTAGTCTCCCCGGACCCTGTATTATCACACTTACACCAGCTCCCCCTAATTAAAGGCTCTGTCTATCCTTAACTTCCAGGTATTGCATTCGTTGGACTCGAGGTTGCTGTCCAATCGTGGGGGGGGGGGGGGTAAGCACGACCTCCCTGCTCAACTTTCGAAAACTCGACAACAAAGTCTACTAGCATATGGGCCTTCAATGTCCTATGAGGCTTGTAGCCGACATCAAACTCTCTCAATCGTATAAACCATTCCATCATACATCTAGCGTCTCGTGTTTCAATAATAGTTTTTTCAAGGGAAGAATAGTTCTTACACAGATAGTGTGGGCTTAGAAATATTGTCTTAATTTCGCCGAGCTTGTCAAAACGGTGTAATCCATATTTTCAATGGTCAGGTACCTAACGTCAACCCCCTTCAACACCTTATTGGTGTAATAAATAGAAAGTTGCTCTTCCCGTATTAATACCGAAGCAATTGTTTCCTCTACGCGGACAGGTAGAGGTATAAGATCTCTCCCACCACTGGTCTGCTAAACACAGGAGGGGTAGAGGGGAAATTTTTAATTTCTTCAAAAACTTACTGGCAGTTGGGGCCCCAAGAAAAATCTTTCCCCTTTTTAAGAAGCTTGAAGAATGGTAAGCAACTCATGGCTGCACAAGACAAAAACTGACCCAAGGCCACTAGTCGTCCATTCAAGATTTAAACCTTATGTAAAGAGTGCGGTGGTTACATATCCATAATTGCCCTTATCTTAATGGGATTAGCTTCAATTCTGTGATATGAGACCATGAATCCTAAGAACTTGGCTCGAACTCTGAAGGCACATTTCTTTGGGTTGAGCTTGAGTTTATACCTGTTAAGCACCCCAAATACCTTATTGAGGTCGTGAACGTGTTCTTCAATAGACCTACTTTTAACAATCATGTCATCAATGTAGACCTCCACATTCTTACCTATCAGGTATTTGAACATCCTGTTCACCAACCTCTCATAGGTTGCTCCAACATTTTTCAAACTAAAAGGCATAACCTTATAGCTATAGGTAGCCCTTTTGGTGACAAAACTAGTCTTCTTGGCATCCTTGGGGTCCATTATTATCTGGTGATAACCATTAGCCGCGTCTACTAAGGAATAAATAACATACCCAACTGTAAAGTCTACCAAATTGTCAATGCCATGCAGAGGATAAGAATCCTTGGGACAAGCTCTGTTAAAGTCAACGAAGTCCACGTATATACGCCATTTGCCTTCTTCACCATCACGACATTAGCTAGCCATTTTACATAATTGACCTCGATAATAAAGCCTGCTTTTTCAAGTTTAGCGACCGACCTTAATTTCGATCACTTCTTCCTTTTTTTAGAATGTCGTCGCTTCTTTTGAACGACTGAGGGATAAGATGGATCAATACTTAACTTATGGGTAATAATCGAGGGATCAGCTCATACAATATCCTCCGACGACCAGGTAAAACAACTCACCTCTTTTTGAAGAAAGTCCTATACCAACTTAGATTGCTCACCTAGTTTAACTCCTACTTTGGTGATCCTGCCCTCTAGAATAACACTCCTCTGAGCTCCTCAGCTATTGTTGCTTGCTTATAAGAAGGATGCCCGTCTTATGGATAAAATATTTCTTCATATTCATTTTTTTCGGAAAGGGCTATATTGGAATCCCTTCTAGACCTTCTAACCTTAACACTTGTACGAGGTCCATTGGATTGAAAGCTTGCAACAATTGAGGTTGAACCTTCTGAGGGCCCATCGTCACACTAAAAAATGACCTTAGTTGTATCAGAAATTCGATCTGAGTCCTGGATCGGTTCGACAATCAGAGTTTATCTTTTATCAATAACCATTAGGTCGCCCTGAGGAAGGGGGATTTCTAATATATCCATTTCTTCAATAGAGGCCACATGAGCACCTATCAAGTCAATCATGTTAACAAACTGGTCTCCTCTAATAGCTATGTAATAAGACTCGCCAGCTATCTTCTGGTAACCTTTTACTATCGCCACCTGTAGAAGACAAGCATTTGAAGGCCAAGTATTTGATGGAGGTCACCGCTTTTATTTTACTCAATAGCGGTCTTTCCATTATAGCCTTATAAGTCAATGGGGCATCGATAATTTGAAAATAAGCCTTTACAAAGGCCATATGTTTCTCTACGCCAAGATCTATAGCGAGCTCTATGATGCCCATAAAATCAATGGGCATTCCCAAGATTCCCACGATAAGAGTCTTGGCCTGTTTCAGTTTACTTAAGACGACCTTCAGTTGAGAGAAGGCCTGGTTCAAGAATACCTCTTTCATAGGTCCTTTTTTAATCTGAGTATCGACCTTCTCCAGGTCAACGGACAGGATCATATGAATGGTACCATGTGGCTCTCTCCACCCTTCAAGCGTTGGATCTCTATACTTGTGCATATCCATCGCTGAAGTAAGCTGTTCACTAGTAAGATCCCCTCTAACTCTAGTCTTTTGACTCTTAAAGGTGTCAACGAAGCTCTTTAATGTATCAAACTGGGTCATGCGCTCAATCTTAGCCTTTCAGGCACAACGGTCATCGGTACTGTGACCCTTAATATTGTGGTAGGCACAGTAAAGTCCACCTTCTCAGCCTTGCTATCTAGAGCCAAATGGACGAGCTCCTCGGGATTGAGCCTCTCTTGAAACTAGAACAGCTGGAGGGGCTGATGTTCGCCCGCCAAAAAGACCACAGTGGGAGGAGCTCATGAAGGGATACAAAATTGATCCCTTTCTTTATCATTATAAGGGTATCCACTCATGTTAGCACCATAGTAACGTTACGTCCCCCTTCAAAGTAGGCACTACAAACTCAAATCCTCCGTTTATGATCACGGCGGATTGCTTTTGTTTAGCTGCTTATCCTGTGGCACAGAACCCAGATGAGGACCACGGTCACTCCGTTGACTCACTCCATGAGATATCCTCTTCTGAGTGTCAACCCGAACATAATTATTAGCTCTTATCAACAAATCTTGGATAGTTTTGGGGTCGTCTAAGGACAAAGAGTCAACTTTGGGTTGCCAATCCGACATTCAAATATTTAATTTGAACAACAATTGCTCAAAACCTTTTAATAAACTTTTCCAAGTATTCTCTCTCATTTCTTACTATGAGCTTTAGGTTAAATGCCTCTTTCTTTGGATATTCTTTTTAAATTTAAATATCACTTTGTCAGCTAGATTCGTAAAGCTCAATACACTCTAAGCTGGGAGATGGTGAAACCATTCGCTGGCATCATCAGATAGGGTTTTCAAGAAATAAACACATATCAGAGGATCAACAACTCCTCTTGCTATCATAAAATCATGATATTTTCTAACATGATTCTTAGGATTCCTTTTCCCAGAATAAAATGCTTTAAAGTTAGGAGGCTGATAAGTGCCTGAAATATACATATGTTTATATAAAAATTACTGCTTAATTTTGGTTAAATTTAATGTTTAATTTGTCTTTTGAGCACTTATTGTATTAATTTTAATTTGACAGGTCATAATCGAGTGGTATTACAAAATGGAACGGAAATTGGGCATTAATGGCACAAAAACGATTATGGTTGAAAAAATTTAGAATTTCTAGGAGTTTTTAGGTGTTAAAATGCAAAATTTTGGACTGGAATGAAGTTGGGCAGCATTTTGTGTGGTTGAGTTTGGGCTATGTAAATAATATAGCCGCTGGGATGGTAATTGTGCAAAAAAAAAAAAAACAGCTGTTTGCATTTTGGGAAGGGTAGAGTTGTATTTTAATTGAGTAGGGACTGACCAAAATGCAAAGTGTGAGCAGCGTTTTGAGGAGTTGAAAGTGGAGCTAACAGTTCAACGCACCATTTTTGTTTTGAAATGGAAAGCAGATTTCTTTTTGCAGGTATGATGAGGGATGGTTTGACGAAAATTGGGCGCAGCGTTCTGAAGCTAAAAGTGCAATCGATTCTGGTGGGATTTGGAAATTAAAATCAAAGGAAGCACAGAAAAGTGGAAGACCGATTCCTTTGGGGATTTCAAATTTCAAAAATAAGAGAGAGGAATATAGACACAGAGAGAGCAGATATGAAAAAAAAACACAGGTTTGTAACGAGAGAAAAAAATGAGAAATCGGAAGGGAACAGACCAAAGAAATGCCATTCTGGTGTTTCCCTTCGGTTTTGGAATCAAGAATAGTCCGATCGGCAGCAGTAAATCATCGAAAAATTTAAAAAACAGAGAGAGAGGAACGAACAAGAGACAAGAAGGGCCTGTTGAAAACGAATCCAAAGGATAGAACAGGACTCCGAATATTGACGAACAAAAGCAGAAGTAGATCCTGATTTGAAAAGAGATTCACGCCAGAGTCGAAACCAAAAGAAAGAAAGGAAGAACAATGGTTTTTTTTATTTCGGGAACTTGCTGGTGCTACACAAACTGTAAACGAGAACAGAGCAGCTCCAATTCAAGATCACATTAGCTTGTTTTTCACTTGTGTTTCATTCTGAATCAGAAACTGATCA
Source organism: Croton laevigatus (assembly GCA_949640765.1). NCBI lineage: Eukaryota > Viridiplantae > Streptophyta > Magnoliopsida > Malpighiales > Euphorbiaceae > Croton > Croton laevigatus. The sequence continues at coordinate 2,457 of CATIWJ010225269.1, read as the reverse complement.
GAGCAAAGACGAAAGCCAGAAATCAGTGGGCTAACCGTATAGGATAGAAGCAAGGCCAAATGACAGCGCCTAGGCCAGAATAATGACATAACTCCAGTGCAGTTATATATTTTGATTTTGTTTTGCTTTCCTTTGTCCTGTTTGTTTAATTCTTTGAAATTGATATGAAATTGAAATGTGGACGATGAACTAAGTTAATATTTGTGTTTGGATTTTGAAGATGAGCCACAAAATTTATTTAGTGATTTGATTTCGTTTGATTAATTCGGTTGTTAATTGTCATTGAGATTTAATTGCGATTATATTTGCTTGAATTGATTTCTGCTAGCGTTTTTTATTCAAATATGTTTTTGCAATTTGAGACCGAGATATCCTTTTTGTGAATTGATCACCGTTGCATGCAAATCTAGAGACAGGTCAACATAAATCCTCTGGATTGGAGTCAAATCCAATACTGGGGCCTCATAAAATGGAATAATGCTAGTGGTTTTAATTAAAACGAGAGTTCAATTAATCAACCTAGGATTAGACGTTAATTAGCTCGAGAGAGTGATTAACATAATTTAAGAGTTCCTACGGTCCAATGACACAACAATTAATTAATTTAAATGAGTCAAGGTTTTAGTGGGATTCAAAATCCAGACGCTACTTTCATCTCTGCTTGTTAACTTTTGGTTTCTTGATTTCTGAAGTGAGTTACTGTTAGTTGTTGTTTTCGGTCAATTTAAACTGTTTTAATTTATTTAAATCAAACGCTAAATTGCTGGTTAGATAATAGGAAAAGAGTTAGTACTATTACTCGTTAGTCCCTGTGGGATACGACACTCGATACTCCGATAGTTATACTATGGAATGATAAGTGCACTTGCCTAACGATCCGTAACGTAGTCACTCGAACTCATATCAGGGGCTTTCTACCAAACAGGGTTTGGCACCTTCTCTATACTCAGTAGAAAGGGAGAATTGGTTTGAAAAGTCTCCTCATGCTCCTCCTCCTTTTGCATGTTTCTCACCCATTGCTCGACCTTGGTCCGCACCTTTTGATCCCTCAACAAGGCTCAAGGGGACAATTGACCTTTGCTTTCTCTCCCTCTGTCAACACTCGGGGAATAAGGCTCTTTGTCAAGGTCCTCACTACACCTGAAGGGAGTTCTCTCACTGTGAGAGTATTGACCCTCTTTCGAATCCCTTCTGCTAACTAAGTGTAACGTCCACTTTCCCAGGTATTCCAAGTAAGAGCTAAGTACACGCACGACACGGGACCCAACCGGGCACCAAGGTCGGGCGACAGTCTGGAAAGCTCTGTGAAGTGACTATAAATAATGTAAATAATTGAAGATGTATGATAAAAAAAGGTTTTAAAAAGATAACCAGCGCGTCCGGAGACAAAGATAGGCCGAAGAAGCTTAACGGAGCTCAAAGGGCTCTAGAGGAGGTAGTAGGGACCCAAGCGTAATTTTGTAAAAAGTTGCGTAGGGTCTTGATACTGTCTAAAATTGATTATAAATATGAAATCTCAGGAGTTTACTGGCCGCAACGGAGCGATACAGAATTTTCAGAAAACGCGCGGTTTGAAAGATATATCGGGTTTTTCCATAAGGGTATTTTTGTCATTTTGTAAAAAAGAAGTGGTTAGTGAGAATTATATACAAGTTTAGGCACCATTTTAAACATATGAAGAGATAAGTGTTGGGTTGGATGAATCCTAGCCATTCATTTGATGACTAAGCAAATCCAACCAACCAAAAAATTTAAGGAATTAAATAAATCAAAAATAAATTATTTTATAACATATTTAAGAGATCTTAAGACTTAAGAAATGAACAAAAACTCCATTTTTGAAGAGAGGAAATTCGGCCAAGAAAAGAAGAGAAAGAAGAAAGCAAATTTCAAGGTATTTCATCCTTTCCATACTTGAATTTCTTGATTTTTAGTCTAGTTTTCTATTCCTAAGTAAGATTAAGTAAGTATATGGGATCAAATCCATGATTTCTTCATTCTTTATATGAACCCTAGAATGGAAGAAAGAGGGAAAGGTTAGGGTTCATACCAAAGGTTGAAGATGAAGTTGAAAAATGATAGGAAATGGTGATTTAAGCTTAGTTAGGCTAGAATTTCAATTTAGTTTGCAAAGATTAAACATGTAGCTTAGGGATTTTTATACCTAGGGTTTTTAGGTACTAAATAAATATGTGATTCTTATAGGAAATCAAGAAGAAAAACTTAGGAAAGAGGCATAAAGTGCTAAGACAAGCTTGAAAACAAGGTTTGGTACCTTAACTTGTAAAAATTCCAATTTTTCCTTTGATTTCTTAGTTTGGCCGAATGGCCTTTGGGTCTAAATGCTATGTTCTTATGTGTTTTCTTGTGTGTTGATAATAATAAAACCCTAAGATGCTATGTAGTGTTTCAAGAAAACCATTTTAGACTAAACACGCAAAAGTTATTAAATTTGGT
>CATIWJ010225262.1:0-15473 GCA_949640765.1 Croton laevigatus | reverse complement strand
TTTTCACTTAAAATATTTTTCCCAACACATGCATCTTATTTATCAACTTATTATTTGATATTTTTCCATGTTTTGATTTAAAATGTTTTCTATTAAATATTGTTTTCACTTCGGTTAAAAGTACCCACTGAGCAAAGTTTGTTTAGCGAGTTTAATGTTTAAACTCGTAGGTTGAAATTCAGTTGAGTAAAGGTTTTGCAGCAAGCCATTTCAACGCCGACACGACACAAGCCTTGCGGTATATTTTGTAATATGACTAGTTTATGGCATGTACAAATAGATTAATTTTGCTAGGACTTCTAATGAGTATGGTATATGTATAAATATGTTGTTTTGATACCTTATCAAGATATTGTATTATGAGGTAATGAGATATTAAGCAGCTATTTAATTGTGTGTGATATAATGACTTAGAAGTGTTTATAAGTATGTATGTTAAGGGAGGGGGAGGATATAAGGGATATATTATTGAAGTGCGTGCAATATGATTGTGTATTGAATAATGTATGAATGCTATGTTTTGAAGAAGAAAAACACAGAATAACCGACTCTTAACCAAGATGGTAACACTTCTTCTAGACTCATTCGTGGGTCTAGAAGGGGTGTTACAATAGAAGTGTTTATTTTTGGTTTATATGAGGAGTGAGAGTATAAGGATAGATTGCCGAAGTGTTTGTGGAATTCTTATGCAGGATCCTAGTGAATAGTCGCAGGGACCTGTCACGTAGTCACTATTACTATTCACGGACTTTTAGACGTGATCCGGAACTCTGGCGAAATTTCTGCAAAAACGGACATAAAATTTGACTAAGTAAATTTAAAACTCATTTGATAAAATATGATTTAACCTAAACAATTAAACGAGACCTATAAGACATAATTCCATTACCTTGAACCTCATACGTATCATAGTTACAGCCTAACATGTCCAGTTGCTTACAGAAAATACATTATACGTATTGCTACGGAGTGTACACATAAACGTAAAATCGGTAGAATACTATTCATTTGGTAAAATACTATTCATATAGCAAATTACTATTCATTTGGTCAAATTTTTAAAGAAGAAGTAAATGAAAGGTATAAGCATGTGAAAATAATCCAATGGGATCAAAGCAATAAATAAAGTAAGAAAGAGAACTATAAGCACATATTAAACGTACGTAGACATGAAACACACGCACGACGGACAAAAGATTTAAACATGGGGTAATCATATTTTAATATATATGAAATTTATAAATAGGGAACACATAATAATGTATGAGAATGAATGAGAAACTAAATAAAATTGTGATTATGCTTCTTAAGCTAGATTTGTGAGGAGATAATGTGGTCGAATAGAGGACACAGAATGCAGCTGACGAATAAATCGACGTCAAGTCAGGTTCGGTACTTTGTTCTTATTTATGTATAAAATACATGTGTTGTAATGTATGCAAAATAAGCTGTGCTATCACTGTTTGCTATGCTATGTATTATATGAGATGTTATCCGAATTCACATAAATAAAAGTAAAGTACCCACTAAGCATAATACTTAGCAAGTTTAGTTTTTGCTAAACTTGTAGGTCACGGGAAGACGTAAAGACAACCAGAATAGTCAAACAAAGTCAGGCTCACTAGAGACACTTAGTATGGCATATGATGCGCAATAAAAGTCTGATATCAGAACAGTTTATAGCAATGAGAAATGAAAAAAAAAAAATTTCAGGTAATGTTATGCATACCAGTAAACATCAGTTGTGACACTCTTAGCTCAGCTAGTAACTAGTCGGGTTAAGGGATGTTACAATATTGTTAAGATAAAGTTGTTGTAGGTTAGGGTTTGTGTAAGATCTAGTAAGATCTATTACTATTTATGCTAAGATTAGTTAGGAGAAGAGTAAATCTTTGTTAGTAATGCTAGATCTAAAAAGAGTAAATTAGGGTTGTGTTTATTCTTAAAATATAAACTAAAAGTATATATGTGTTTCTATATAGATTTAGAGACTAAAGCCAAAGAAAAAGGGAAAGAGGTTGCTTGAGTGAAGAAGCTCTCTATCTTAAGGTTTGGTGCTCTTAACCAACAACTTGCATTTTCTTGAATTTGATTTTGAGTTTGGAAGTTTGATTGAATTGATTTTTGTATTTTAAGAGTTATTATGTGTTATGTGTTGAGAAAATGGGTTGGTAATAACATTTTCACAAGTTTGTGCTTAAAAACAAGGATTTTGTTTATGTTATGTTTTGTTGTCTCCATTAATCTTGATTTTTCTCATTGAAAATGATGTTATTTGAAAACTCCATAAACAACATTTTTGTAGCCACGGATGTCATCTTTCTAATACATTTTGAATCACTTCATTTGAAGTTATAAATAAAAAGTTATGGCCAAAATGGTGAGAGATGCACAGTCTAGTTTGGAATTGCTTCTGAAATTGTCGCGACCTTAATGTCGCGGTCGCGACCCAGTCGCCAGAAGTGCCCAGAACGCTCATCTCAACCATCTTGTTATGACATACTTACTAGGGACTGTCTCACTCGCAATCGATGTGTCTCACGCGCGACGGAGCCCAGAAAATACTATTTTTCATCCAAATTAAACGCATTTGATTTTGTTTAATGTCTAATGGTTTTGAAATATCAAGAAAAGCATTATGTGATGTTAGAGACACGTGAAAAATGGAATGGTGAGATAAATACACATATGTTGAATTATGGAATATGAAATGGAATATGAACTGAGAATGTACATGCATAAATTGTTATTATTCATGTTTAATGCTCATGTGGCTCGCTTAGAACACTAGTGATAAGACTACGATGCATCATAGGGTTAAGAACCGCGGTAATCATGACTATGAGTATAACGGTACTCCAATGAAAACTCTTGAGAACAGCATGCTCCAATGAAAAGTCTTTGAGTATAACGATACTCAATTATTCACATGAACATACAACGAAGAACATGGGTATAACGGTACCCATATGATAAAATGAAACCTTAATCTTATCCTTGGGTTCTTCCAATGCCACTAGAGCTAAAAACATGTATCATATGAATGTTTTCCTGGTTTTATCTTGCATTTACTATATGATTTTATAAATGTTTTCTATGCTTTACTTTAAATGTTTTTTAATGTACTTATATAAATATGGTTTTCAACTTCGGTTATAAGCACCCATTGAGCAAAGTTTGCTCAGCGAGTTTACCTGTTTAAACTCGTAGGTTGAAGAAATAGCAAAGCCAGTCGTCAGTCGCAGCCGGTTGTCCTCAGCACAGCAACATATTCTTTTAGGTATTGTTTTGGTTATTTTGTAATATTTAGATCCGGCATGTATGCAACCCACTCAAGGATAATTATAGTTATGTAATTATATTTTGGATATTTGAACAAATGTTATTATGTTGAGTCACATGTAATGGTGGGAGATTTTTTAAATGTGATGTTAGCAAACATATTTATTAGGAGTGTTAATGATGTGATGTATGTAATATATATATAAGCAGGTTGCCGACTCGAAAACCAAGAAAATGTAACGCTTCTTCTAGATTCATTCGTAGGTCTAAAAGGGGAGTTACACGTGTAACCCTCTTATAGGTCTACTTCTGTAAGCTTATAAGGGGTGTTACAAGATCGGTTCTTAATATATCTATTGTGTAAAGTAGTATATATTGTTATATACCCTTATACAACATCGATTTTTAGTATATCTCTCATGTAAAGTAGTAAATAATGGAATATACCCTTACAAAAGGCCGATTCATAGTTTCTCTACTATTTCAATTAGTATAAAGTAGTATATATTGGTATATACCATTGCATAAGGTTGATTTTTAGTATAGCTTTTATGTAAAGTAATATACATGAGTATATATCCTTACACAAGGCCAATTCTTTGTATATCTCTTATATAAAAGTAATATATATGGAATATACCCTTAAAGAAGGGCAATTCTTAGTATCTTTACTATCTCATTTAGTATATACTGAATTGTATACTTACAAAAGCCCGGTACTTAAGTATCTCTATTTTTTACAATAGTATATACGTGAATATACCCTTACAAAAGGCTGGTTCTTAGTATCTTTCTTATCTAAAATAGTATATATTTGTATATACCCTTACACAATGTCGATTCTTAGTATATCTCTTATGTAAAGTAACAAATGTTTGAATATACCCTTATAGAAGGACGATTCATAGTATCTCTACGATATCCGTTAGTATATAGTACAATAAATCTCTATAAAAGCTAATTGCTTAAATATCTCTTATATGTAAAGTGATATATACATAAATATAACTTTATAAAAGGCCGATTATTAGTATCTCTCTTATGTAAAGTAGTATATATTGGTATATACCCTTATACAATATTGATTTTTAGTATATCTCTTACGTAAAGAAGTATATAATGGAATATACTCATATAAAAGGCCGATCCGTAGTATCTCTATTGTCTCGATTAGTAAAAGTAGTATATATTAGTATATACCCTTATACAAGATTGATTATTAGAATCTCTCTTATATAAAGTAATATATATATATATATATATATATATCTTTACACAAGATCGAGGTAGTATATATATATATATATACATATACTAGTACATGCATCTTCAAATATTAAAGAGTATGCATTATTGAGCTAAGGAACGGGATATACTAGTGAGGTTGAAGGTATATGATTCGTATACAGATATATATACTATCTCTAGCCTTTCAAGTATTTACTAGCTAATGATTTCATATATACTCAACTATATATGGTCTGCAAGCGGTAACAATACCTCTCAGGGTGCTTGATACCTCCGTCACATCCTATCATGACCCAGTAGTGCACTCTCGCTCATATTTGAAGGTATGCGCCTCGTATACACATTTATATACTACATATAGCCTTTCAAGTATATACTAGCTAATGATTTCATATATACTCAACTATATATGGTCTGCAAGCGGTAACGATACCTCTCAGGGTGCTTGATACCTCCGTCACATCCTATCATGACCTAGTAGTGCACTCTCGCTCATATTTGAAGGTATGCGCCTCGTATACACATTTATATACTACATATAGCCTCTCGAGTATACATTAGCTAGCAATTCCATATATACTCGACTATACACGACCCGCGAGTGGTACAAATGCCTTTCAAGGTGCTCGATACCTCAATCACATCTTGTTTATGAACCCAGTAGTGCTCTCTTGCTCGTATTTAAAGGTATGCACCTTGTATATGGATATATGTACTACCTTTAGCCTCTCAAGAATATACTAACTAACGATTCCATATATACTCGACTATACACGACCCGTGAGTGACAAAAATGCCCATTGGGGTGCTCAATACCTCTGTCGCATTTAGTTTATGAACACTTTGGAACTTTAATGGAGGAAAGACTTAATTGAAGAGTTTTCTCACAATTCAAGCATCTAAAGAGCAAAGTGACCAAAGGTTGCTAATGTTGAAAGCATCTCCAATTTCATTCTAATTCATTGAAATCACAAGCATAATTAAGTGTTAATATCTAATCACATTTTATGATTTAGGATAATTGGACTTAATCTACTAATACTTTCATCAAGAATTCCATTGTTCATAAAAAATGTTGGCTTATTTTCAATCAAATACTTAGTTAGTTCATTGAAATCACTAGTTTAATTAAGTGTTAATACCTAATCACATGTTCATGATTTAGATTTTTTTACCTATTAATTCTTCAAAAATATAAAACTGCCCAAACGTTTAACAAAAGTTTTACCTCTAAAATCCTAACTTCCCTCTCAAAATTTCCCTCCAAAAAATATGAAAGATAATAAAAATTATATAACTCCCTAACTTTTCATTCCCTCTCAAAATTTCCCTAATTTTCATTCTGTCTACTCTCCTTGCGCTAATCCATCCCCGATGCCTTGCATAAATTGTATATAACTTCCCAACTGTCATACCCATCCATTCTGGTCCACCAATAAAACCCTCCTCCTCCGGCAGAACGTCCAAACCAAGACTCCACCTCAAACCCGTATCGCCACTCGCCATTACTTGTAGACCTAACGTAAAACAAATAGATATAGGAACACAATAAAATCTTAGTCCTCCTCTGCTATTTCTACGTTTGCTGTGCTGGTCGACCGATGTGAATTTAATGGAGCCAATGCGACACTGAATCCATAAATACCTGTTACGTTGCATGTTGCATAAGGAAGAATTGACAGCCAATGATCAACACAAGTGGGAATCAAAACTTTCCATTCAGTTTTCATATTCTTCCGGCAACCTTCTGGTATCAAAATTCGTAGGTTTGGATTTGTTTCATCATCCTCTTTCTTTTGACATAAATGTTGCTGAAGAATTTTTCGTTGATGCTATTTCACCTTTTTTTGCCATCGACGAATTGCTTGGCCTTGTATGGGATAATATTATATAATGTTGTAGACAGATTGGGTTTTATAGGTTGGATTTAGTTATCTTATCTGCAATTGTGATTATGTTAATTTTATTTATGATTTCTTATGTTTTTCACTATTTGAACTGTCCCGTGAGTAATATTGTTGTATGTGCTTACCTTTGTGGATGCAAAATTATAATTCTGAGTTATTGTATCCACAATTCCTGGCATCTTCATATATCTTATAGAATAGTATAACACTAGTTCGATTTTTTTAGTGCCTTTGTAAACTTTCAGAGTCCTATGGTCAATGCTTTTGACAAAAATAATACTCATATAGATAACTTAGAGTGAAAAGTTTGAATACTAGTTATGCCTGATATTTATTTGATTTGCTTTTTTAATAAATGGAAGAAGGTTTGAAACCCATTTGGTGACTAGAACTGTTGTTGAAGAACCAAAAGTTCTGAAGGCCTGAGGAAGTATTTTCGAATCCCATTTACATTCTTCCATTTATTAAAAATTTGGATTGAGATTGAGAAAGTTGTGAAAAACCATTTGAAGACTCTGCTCTATTTCAATTTAGGATTTGGTTTTGTTTTTGGTTTGCCATTTTAGTTTTGGTTATTGCTTTAATTATTGTTCTCATGGCTGTCATTTGGAAGTTGTTTCTGGCAATCTATTGAAGCATAACTACTCTTATTACTAGAGTATACATGACTTAAGTTTGGTTTTATTTTTGTTGATAAAATTATACTACTGCCTTTTGGTTTATTATTGTCGGAGTCTCCCTATTTTTGTTCCATATTCCTTCTTATGGTTCTAGGATTTTTTTTCTTTTGAAAAATTCAATTTAATTGTTGTTAGTTGTTGCTGAACTTTGGTTTTTGTTCTACTCTGCCCATGTGTTGGTGATGATGAAACTTATTTTTATGCATTTAAGGCTTCCTCTCCCATGATAGCTGCTCAAAGAGATGGATAAAAATCCAGATTTAGCTTTCTCTGATCGATTTGGAAGAAGAAACAAGGAATACATTTCTCTAAGATGTGATACTCTTCTTGTTTTGCTAGGGCAATCAGTAGTCCAAGCATATGCAGATTTTATGATGAGCTTTAGAGATACATTCGAAACTTTGCTTGGTAGTGTCATTATGGTAAGATGAAACTTATGCATTGCATATTCCATGGTGTGTCAAAGTAGGTTTTCTTTGTACCAATTTTTTTCTTTGTTAATGTTTAAATTGATTGGCAACAAAGGGCAGCAGAGATCTAATTCATTGTTCCCTTATGAACTTCAAGAGGTTATTCTTGCAAAAGCTGAGATAAAATCAAAAGATGGTGGATTTCTTAGGGAAATTCCTCGTCATAGTTCTGTGGAACTTATTGATATTTGTGAGATAGATAAGATGGTTATACATGTAAGTGATGATTTAAGTGACCTTAATGCCACATCTCAAGTTCTTCATTTTTTATCTTCTCATCTTTCCTAGGTGCTCAGCCTTGATCCTCATTTTTGTTTACTTGATGTGTCATTCTAGGTAAGGCATTTTTAACAGACATAGCTATTGGATTTTAGGATCCTTGTGTCCGACTTCACGTAGGTGATGGTATGATAAAACAATTCTCTTTTATATTTACTTTTATGTTTACATATTTTATTATATCACAAGGACTTCTGCTATTGAAGTAAATTTCATTGAATTTGGAAACAAATAATGTTTCTTCTTACCTGATCTCCATTCTGTAATCTTAACAGCTGTAGAGTTTCTTCCGTTTGCTCCTGAAGGGAAGTATGATGCAATTATCATTAATTCATCATATCCTTTAGGTATGTTATGGAATTTCAACTGTTGTAATCCTTAATTCTTATTTGTTTATCTTTATGATGTGTATGTGTTTGTATGAAGTTGAGTGGTTGAAACCAAAAGAATTAAATGGAAACATTGCAATTAAATTATATTTCCAGTTATAGGAAAAATTAAGCGAATGATCTTTGTGCAAATTAGGGTTTCATTTTGCAAAGCCAACTCCACAATGATCATTCAATTTTGCCTTGAAAACTATAAGAAATTAGACAATATACAGGTATGATTCTATGAAGTTTGATTGATGTTGGCTTTTATTATTTCAAATTATCTAAAATTTTTTTTCTTGGAGTTCCTCCATACAGCCACCTTATTTTAAGTTAACATGTGGAAATGTCAATTAGTTGTTGATTCTTTCTTATTTAGGTCTAGCGCAAGAGCTTGTAGAAAAGCCTTTCTTTCAGACAATAGCTCGAGCTTTAAGGCCTGTTGGTGTACTTTGTAACATGGCAGAAAGTATGTGGCTTCATACACATTATTCAGGATATGATTTCTATCTGCCGTTAAACATTCAAGGGTGGTGTTCACTATGCCTTGGCAAGTGTTCCAACATATCCAAGGTAATTATGGACCATGTCTTTTGTGTGACTTTCGGGGACTCAAGAATTGCCTATTTTTAACTGTTATTATAACCAATGCATACTTAAGTATGTTTTTCCTTATCATGATTATTTAAGCTCTTACAACCTTATAGAATTGATGGAGTTTATTTTCTTTAAAAAAAAAAGTTCTTATGGATTGGGAATTTGTTTGTGGGTCTTTTATTATCTAAAGTTGCACTTTTTATAATTTACAATATTGCTGGGAATTCATGAAGTTTTACATTATGTGACTGAGTTTTGTGTTCTGTTTCTTTTATGGGCATGTAGTGGTGTGATTGGATTTCCCCGTATGCTCAACAGAGGGGCCACCTGTTGATTTCCGGAATCCTATCAATCCTATTCAAAAGTTAGTAGGAGCAACTGAGCATAAAAGGGAACTCAGGTTCTATAATTCAGAGGTAGGGAGTTCATCCCTTGATTGGTTTTCATTTCATTTCTCTATTAAAACCAATGGCATATCTTTGATGCATGTGTTAAGCATCATGCTTGTATTATAGATGAGTAATCCCTTAAATGTAATATGCCACAGTCATAATTCGTATCAGGAATTTTTGTCTAGGAAGAACTGCGTGCAGCAATTATCTTTCAAAGTTAGGTTGTTGCGTATATGTACAAATATTCTCACCAATTGGTAAAATTTAAAATGATGTCATTGAAAATATTGTGCAATAGACTTAAAATTTATTGATACAGCCTTAGTATATGCTTTGAATTCTATGTTACCCCATAAATATGAAGATGTATTGTTTATTTTTACGCATGTAGCAGCCATGTTTTGCTCTTGCTCCCTGCTTATTTTGTTATGACTCCAAATAAGGGTAGTAGATGTTGTAAACACATTTTGTGGCTATATAAGACAATCAATTTTGTAATAAATGGTGTAGTGATGGTAAAATCAATGTTTGATACAATATCAACGTTAAAGTTTTAAAGACAGAAACTCAGTTAATACATTATATGCTTGATGTTAGTGTATATCTCTATTTGGTGCATGTGCTAAATATTTCTTTTGTTATTATGGGCAGACACACACATCTGCTTTTCCGTTGCCAATATTTTTGACTCGAGAGATAAAATAGTTACGTAACTCTGCAATTCCTGAGAAGTGAATTCACATTTCCTGATCCGGTGGTGGCATATAACTATTTTTTTATGGGACTATTTTTAGGCAGTTGTTTACACAGATGAAGCTAGTGGATTTAACTGGCTGAGCCTATAGCAGGATTCTATCATGTCATATAAATTAATGATTTTGTACGATGATCTTGCGGTTTTATGTGATTTCTAGTTAGGTGGTTTTAGTTAGTGATGAAAAAATAGACGATCTATGTTTATGTCAAATGTTAAATTTCAATATTATGAAAATAAAATTATTAATTACATGCTTTATATTGTGTTCCAAAAAGTTGTAAAATTTAATCGGGAATAGAATGTTAGAAGTATGAGAGAGATGAACAAGGAAGAAAGTGATTGCAGCTCGCACTACTGGCGATAGAAAGTGGAAGGGGGATAGAGAGAATCGAAGGAAAACCGATTTCTATTTTCTCATAATGGAATTTTCCATTGACATTCAATGTTAGCTATTTATAATTTCAGCTATTACAATCCAACACATGATTCAAAAAGCAAAGCATATACATTGGATAAAATAATATTCACTTGTGCCATTCCTTGTGTACTCTACCAATTGCTCATCTTGTTGTTTTACATTCTCTTCAATCTTCTTACTCTCTACACCACCTGGGAGTCGTGATTGTCTCCAGCTGCCTCCATAAATACATGATGCTCCATCTGTAAATATAGTATCAAGTTGTATTGCTGCTTTTAGTGCTTTCCTGAATTTCCAGAAAATGGAACATCAAAGTCTAACCCAAAATTCCAACAAAATTGTAACGATAAAAAGACATTGTAATCACTTTAAAGGACAAGTGGAACAATGCACAACCTAAATGCTGTAATGAATATGATTTGTAGTCCTTAAAGCCAACATTTTATAAGAAATAGAAGGCATTGCGTAAACAAATTTTTAAACATAAATCTGCCTAAAACTCGTGTTTTATAAACAAAGTCATATCCAAGAACAAAAATTTCATTTTGAACACAAAAAAATGAGACAGCCAAGGAAACTTTAGAACTGAAATAGAGCATGAGCAAGTCTTAATTTCTCAAGAGTCGCAACAACAAATTCCAATCATAGATGTACAAACACACAAATTCTAGCAATATCTAGAGCTGTGTGACAATCATCATTCCTCACTAGAGCATTGGTTGAGATTTTTATAGAAGAGACGAAACCCGTCAGAATCAAAATCCGAACATCAAAATTTAATTACAACAAAGCTTAAAAATTCCAAAACATGAGGACAATATAAAAATGAGAAGTTCAGACAATTTTACCCATTCTTTGATGCCATTTCAGAAATGGAATTGTTTTAGCTGTATTCTAGTTAACTTGCCACTAAGCCAATATATTCAAAACTTAAATAATGCATGGATGTGTACCTGTACATGGAAATGCAGCAAGTGGTTTAAAATGTAAAATGCTTATTAGAAGGGTATTAAAAAATAATGATATGTCAATGGGAATTTTTAAAAGCATTTCAAAAGCAAAAAGCTGAAATGAATTTCTAATTAAAAATGCGACAGACTTGAATAAATAAAGTTTTTCATAGCCCTTTTCACAAAACAAACAAATTAAAAAGAAAATGTAACCAGTTGCTTTCGTTTCATTCACAAAATTTGTTAACCATGCTAAAGTGCTGCATCAATACATCACAACTTCAAATGTTAAAACTATTTAATGAAGATTCTATATGGTAGTATGGGCTGTATAATTCACAAACCAAGCAAGTCATATTTCAAATGGTTTGACACAGTTTGAAATGGCAAGTGCAATCCTTCAATGCTAAATGGGAACAAGTTATAGCATGTTTACAAGACACACATCTAGCGGAGAAGTAAAAGTGCAGATAGTGCAAAGAATTCAATTAACCAAAAGTATCTTACCAATCCCTATAGATGAGGCATAAACTGGATATGTAGGAAGCTGTATATGAACATAATACACTATTGAGGCAGACCACTACAAGAAAAAAAAAAACCAACCGATTTTTCCAACCGATTAAAATCGGTCGGTATTTAACGACCGATTACCAACCGATTTACAACCGAATAGCAACTGAAATTTGGCTAAATGAAATAAAATTAATAGCGATCGATTTCTAACTGAAAATTACAACCGTTTACGAACCGATTTAATTTTGGTTGTAATTAAACCACCTACTGTACAATCAAACCCCTCCAATAACAAATGACTTCTGGCTACCACTCTTTATATACCCCATAAAACCACCTACTGTACAATCAAACCACAACCATATTAATAATAGATCAGTAAGAGTCTGCACATATGATCAAATGGCACCATCAACTGATAACCAATTATTGAAGCCTAAAAACAAGCAATCAGCCGAAATACACCAGTTTCCAGGTCCCATAAAAAAAAAGATTCAATTTTGATATAAAAGAAGAAGTGTTAGATGCCAGATATTTTATCTATAATATGGTCTTGAAGCTCTAAGAATCCAGCTTTATAACAAAAAATTGGTGGTGCTGACTCAATCCAAGCTCTTTTTAAATTGAATCATTGCAAGATAATATATTATGTCTCACTTAACAAAGCATCTTAACCTTCTTAATATGGATGGAACTCGTAGTTAAGTGCTCTACAGGAGATATAATCATTTACTATATCAAGAATCATACTTGAATAGACTATTAATAATATCTATATCAAAAGGTTTTCAGTTTTGCAAGAGATTTGACCTTCTCGAAATACTTCCCAGAAATTCTCAAATGTATCAACATAAGGCTAGCAATTACTAAGTTGCATTTTAATAATTCGCAAAACAAGCATTGAATCATAGGCATTCTTAATTCCTAAGTAGCATATGTAATTCTTGCTTGCCTCCTACTTTTAGTCTTGATCTTTCCTTAATGCCACTAACCACAAACTAAAGAAAAATGCTCAAAAGCCAGATTAGGGATCTCGCATATCTTGCAATGTATTCTTATAGAACTTGAATGAAGTTCAAGCATAATAATCGAATTTAAACAAAATCATATTCAACCCATTTACTAAATTCAATTAGAAATATGATAACAAACAACATAGCTCATGTCATGGTCAACAAAAATAGTATCAGAACATATGAACAATAAACAAAAAAACAAATAAAGAATTAAACAGAAAAAAGCAAACGAAGAGATATAATAAGGAGACAAAATTTATGAAGAAAGGCATACCATTAATCCTCTTGCAGAACTCCTCCCACCAATCTACAGGCCTTTCATTCTCTATAGACCCCAAAACCAGAACCAGAACCACAACCAGAAGCATTTTTCTTCAATCATTTTATAAGTCCTTTTCCTCTTTTTATACCCTCTAAGTGGACCCATCAAGCTTCAACAAAACCAAAATCAAATCCAAACTCAGGAAACACTTGAAAAAGTAACGTGCTGCCGTGATTCATGAAACACACTAACATGAAAAATGCACTACTACGTTTCATAAAACACATTAACGTCATTGTGATTTAGAAGAAAAACGTCAACGTTCCTATTTGACATTTGCGTATTTTATGAAAAGCATTAACGTGTTTCTTAAATCATGTCGCCGTCATTATTTCACATTAACGTGTTTTATTAAACACGTCAGTGCTTTACTCATTCATTAAAGAAATCAAAATGGCGGTTTCAGTGGGTGTAGCTTCTCAGTCATCCCTACTTCTTCTAGATCCTTCCAAGCTTGGATAATATGGCTGCAAAGATAATCAATCTAAAATCAATTTTTCGTACATACTCCTAGAAATAATCTAAAAAAATAACAAAAAAAAAATGAAAACGAAAACACATCTTTTATATCTAATATCAGAATAATACCTGAAATAATCCAAAATAAATATAATTACAATGAAAAGTAAAATCAAAATCAATCTCATATGTGATAAGTGCTAGAAATATATATATTTTTATATGGAAATTATTGCTTAACTATGGTTAATTTAGTGATTAATTTATATTTAAAAGCACTTATTTTGTTTTTATTTTTCAGGTCATAATTGAGCCTTTTCGTTAAAAGGAATGGAAATGAGGTCATAATTGAGCGTTATTGCAAAAGAAGGACAAGAAATTGGGCGAATAGAAGATCTCTGGTTGAAGTCAGGGGACTACTTGGAAGAAATGTGAAATGTTAAATATTTGGAGGAGTTGCGTTTTAAGTTAAGATCATGTGCGTTTTGGTTTTGAATTAAAGTGGGCCGTGTGGAATTGTTCTTAAGTGAAGCTTTGCATTTTGGTGGAAGGGAAATGAATGAAGCTGCGCCGTTTTGGATAAGTTGGACTGAAGGCTGGGCATTGTGCAAAACGTAGCGTTCTGATGTTGGTAAGGGAAGTTTTATAAACAGTGCGTTTTGGTAATGGGTATTCTTTACTCTTGCTGCGTCGCGGTTCGAAGATAGAAGGGAGCTTGGTTTTCCTCTGGATTTTAAAACAAGAAGCAGCGATCAATCGGGGATTTTGAAAAACAAATTTGATAATCTGATCGAAGGGAGGAGAGAAGATCGATTATATTGGGATTTTTGTTTTTAATTTTGAAATTGAAAACGCAGGCTGGGACTAAAGAAAGGGGAGAACACATCGAAACAACGAAAAAGAGGAGATACTGTAACACCCCTTCTAGGCCCTATAGAAGACCCTGAAGAAGTGCCACATACTGGTACTGGAGCTGTAATGAACCTTTGAGTACTATTTATTAGATGAACATTTGTTTTACATATATCTTGGTTTTTATACCTAGCCAAATTTACATCAAATTTCTACAGAAAATTCGCCATAGTTCCGCCTAGGAACGGACAAACCGTAAATAGTAATAGCGACTAAATGAATAGTCCCTGCGACTATACATTGGGATCCTGCAAGGGAAAATCACTCAAACACTTCGGCAATCCGTCCTTATACCCTCACTCCTCAAATAAACCGAAAATAAACACTTCTATATTCACAATCCTCAATTCAGTTCAACACAAGTATTTCAACACATATCAAGTCTACAAGTCTAACATTTATTTGGGAGAACTAGTATTGTTTATATATACATGCCTCTACGATATTTTAATATAGAAAATAAAAGACCTTAAAGCTGCTACTGGTGACTGCTGTTGGAGTCTACAGAGATCTTTACCTGTTAACCTGCGAGTTACAAGAAATAACTCGCTGAGCACATTATGCCCAGTGGGTACCTTACTTATGAAAGTATTATTTAAATAAACATGAAGTTTAAGAAAACAGACGATAAAAATCAAGTTATAAACATACCATGAAACGGAACGAATGAAACATATAAATAAATAAAAACATTTCTTAGCATAGTACTTTAGTTACTGCGCTCTACTGGTTACAGCTGAACTCGGGATAAGACAGTTCCATATAACAGTGATCCAATATTGGTCACATATCCACTAATCACAGTACCGAAGTACTGAAATCACTGAACTGTTTCCATATCAGATAATCATATAATGTCTCGCCATGTGTTTTGTAATGTCTCGACTATACTTGCCG
>CATIWJ010225231.1:0-25715 GCA_949640765.1 Croton laevigatus | reverse complement strand
TGTGATGAATCAAACAAGCAATATCCATGTGCTCAAGGTAAGAAATATTACGGTCGCGGACCGATTCAACTAACATGGAATTTCAACTATGGTGCAGCTGGTCAAAGCCTTAATTTTGACGGATTAAACTCTCCTGAAATTATTGCAAATGATCCTGTCATGTCTTTTAAGACAGCTCTCTGGTTTTGGATGAACAATGTCCGCCCTGTCCTAAATCAAGGTTTTGGCGCAACGATTCGAGCCATCAATGGTGCTATTGAATGTAATGGAGGAAACCCTAGTGCTGTTCAAGCTCGAATTGCTTATTATAATGATTATTGTAATCAATTTGGTGTTACTCCAGGCGGTAATGTTCTTTGTTAGAAGTTTGGTTCTTATTTAATTTACGAGACAATTGAATAAATTAAAGTTTGTACTCTTTCAATTTTCTGGATGGAGTTGCATCAACGGATAATTAATTTTACTGCTCATATATAGTAGCTTATAGTAGTTTGTATTTTTCCCCCCTTTTTCTCTTGTTGGATTTTAATATATACTAATAGATAAAATTATTTGTGTTTTATTATTATTATTATTTATTGTTTATGATTTACTCCCTTCGTTGTTTATATAGAGAAATTTTGAAAAATGGTGTTAGATTTACATAGAAAAATTCCATTTAGGAAAATAAAAATAAGTAAAATTATTATACTATAATACTCTTAATAAAATTTTATATCTAACACACTAACTATAAACCATAAAATCAAGTTGATTTCTCTATATAAATCAAACAGAAGTAGTACATAATATTTTATTCTTGCCCTAAGAAGAACAATAATTTAATTTTTTTTTTCAAAAAAAGGGAAGAATAATCTAATGGTCATAGAGGCCAATAGCACATATTTAAGTTTCCTAAAAGTATGTTTGAAATATGTAATTTCATCTTGTTAATGTTTCTGTTATAATAAAATAATAATAAATCAAAATCATATTTTATTGAAGAATATTATTTTTTATAAAATTAAATAATTTTTCTACTAATTTTGAATGGTTAAAAGTAATTAACTTTAAATCATATTCTATAAAAAATTATTATTTTTATTTGTATTTATAATTTTTATGAATAGGAGAATTTTAGATGGAAGGGCACATAATTGAACTGCAAAAATTACATGGACTTGATCACATATTTTCCAAAATATAATGACTTGAAAATACATAATAGAAAAATTTAGAGACCCAAAAGTAATATCTCCTTACTGTAGATGGATATTATTCGCATTTTTTTTAACAACTCAGGCTTAGTAAGGGGAGCATCTACCACTGAAATACCTCATTGTCTGCAATGAGATTTGAACCATGACCTTAAGGTTATTAGGCACCACACTTAGCCACTAGGCCAAATGGTTGTTCCCATAGATGGATATTATTCGCATTATTAGGTATTTGGGCCACATAGCAATTAATTCAATTAAATTAACAATAAATTCATTCAATTTTTATAGAGGAAAATAAATTCAAAAATGTAAATATTTGACTTATATAAGTTAGGGTAGGCTCCCATTCATATTGAATTGTTGAAAGAAAAATTATATGATTTAAAAATAATAAATAAATTTTTTATCTTATCAATTTTTTTCTATATATTTTATCATGCAAGCATAATTTATTAGAAATAGATGGTTTCACATGAAGCTTTATAATTTGTAAGCCTCCTCGCATTTTTAGGAGACCCATTCGTCTAAGTTCGGGAGAATTGCCTATCGTTCCCCATGAGGAGATCACTGTTCCCTAGGAGGAAGTTGTTGTTTAATCGGCAGAGAAGTCGCCTAGGTGACAACTCCATACGACAATTGATGGGAATGCCTCCTAAGCGACCTCTCAACCAACCAGGCTGAAGAGGTCACTCAGACTCATTATAGGGCCTTAGGCCACTGATCCATCCTAGGCTCGAGCTGGACCTGGGCCTAGCCCCACTGATAAGGGATCACCTACTGCCTATGTGGCGTCACCAAAGCTACTTGCGTGGCATCGACCCATGCCGATGCTTAGACCTCCTACTGTGCACGTAACAGTACTTTATCACTACTATAAATCGTCCACCATTGTCATAAAGTAGGGATAAGAAACTTTTTATTTATAAATTGTTTATAGTATGTTTATAATACTTTTATAAATTGTTTATATTTTTTTTATAATTAAAAAGTGATTATTTTGAAAATTTGCTTTTAAAAATATAACTTTTTTTAGAATGTGAAAAAATTTAGTAGATTATTTATGTCAAACCTCCTATAATTTTCCACTCTTCGATCATGTTAAGAATATGGATTCATGACAAACAAATGTATTTTGTAGCAATTTAACAACAACAAATTTTAAATATTAACTACATGTCATATTTGGTCTAGTTAATACTCACATTCATGTAAAATAATAAAATTAATATATATATTTACTATTATGACATTTACCTAATAATCTATAAATTATTATATGTATTTATAATTTTTTCTAAAATATGACATAATAAATTTAGGTTTATGAGCGATGACATTTAATAAAATTTTTATTTTTGGTAAGAGAACGACCACGAACTATAGGTAAATTCAATTATTTCATTTTAATAATTTTTTAATAAATGAGTTGAATAAGTGAACTACATAACACATCGAATAAGCGGATTACATAACATATTACTACCTCCAATTTTTTCATTTCTTTACACCCTAAAAACACAAATACCAATACAACTCTACTTTTCACTAATACCAATACAAAATAATAATAAATAATTATCAACCTTTTACAACACTTACTTTTTTACCAATACCAATACAGAAATAATAATAAACAATTAAACCTACTTACCCAAAAAGGAAACGTAAACAATTGAAAAAATTTGCCAAAAATGGAAACGTAAACAATTGAAAAAACTGGAGGTAGTATAATCTTTCCGAAACTATACAGCACGTTGATATGCACTCACCAAATTTTTTCATGTAAAAATTAATTTTAAAAAAAAATTTATAGTTAACAACTTTTACTTAGCATGCCCTACCAAATTATGGCTGCTAGGTCCGCCACTATATAGAAGTCTCAATTTAGAAATATTCACACAATAATATACAAATGAATATTCAACTGAATTAAAAAAAAAAAAAAATTCAACTCTATTATTAAAAAATTTTTTAAGTACTATTTGGAGTTTAAATTTAGACTATATTTTTCATAACTTAATGTGTGTTAGTAAAATAGAATTATTTTCTTAGTAGAATACATTATTTTCTTGAATTCTATTACAATTTGTTAACTTAGCAATAGTTGGTCGGTATGTATCATTTGAATTAAAATGTTGAATATTTGAGTTGAAAAAGTCACTTAATTCAGCGAAATTAGATTGTACCATGAAATCCTAGAATCATAATTGAATGAGTTGATAGCCGAATAAGCAATGGGACCAGTTTTTTTATTTCGGTAATTGTTCTATATTAAGAATCCAATATTGAATTTTGATACAACCTTTTATGAAGAACTATATCAGAAATGGTATAGCTGGGAGCTAGCAGAGATGGTAAAACTTTTGTCCGGACTGAGTTCGAACCTCCCTATTTAAATCCTCGCACACCTCTAATTAAGTGATATTTTTTGTAGAAAGATGGTCCGATGATCCAACTCATGGATGTGGTCATATCGATCGTGATGCAATATGAGAGGGGCAGAATATATACCGGTTTATGGGTAACTAGATGTGGATGTTGAAAAGAAGGGAAAAAACTTTAAATATCTATACTTTTGAAATGGATAAATTATAATTTTAAAATTCATTTATAAATAAATTTTTAATAAAATTCATTTGAAAATGAATTTTGTGTTAAAATGAGTAATTTCAGCTAATTAAGATGTGATCTGATTGGTTATACTGCCTTCCATGATAATGGAATGTAGAAGTCTTGAGTTTAATTATTGTTGTCAACCAACACTGTTATCCAGTTCGTTAATGGCCTTTAATTTCATATGCTTCCATTTTTTTTTTTAATTTTAAAACATATGTAGTTATTTTGATTTTTTGAATAGTATTTATGGATATTAATGATATGAACTGCAGTTATTTTGTGCCTAACCTGCTCTAACGAGGGTCAAATACCCTATTTACTAAACGGCAGCATATGAGAATATTATAACCAGCCTAAAATTCATGTTACATGCATCTTTAACAAGAATACAATTTAATTTACCATAATAAAAATGCCCTACGTCTCATTTTGTTTCTAGTTATACCATTTGAATTTGACTGGAGGTTTTTGGCATTGATAATTACCATTCTAAAATCCATTGCCATACCTAACAAGATACACAAGCCAATCAGATTTTGGTCAAGCAAATGTAAAAGATGTAAATAAGGTATTTGTATTTTTTATTTAAATATAAAATAGTCAAAAAAAATTTTAAAAAAAATAAAATTTTATTGATTTGGTGCACAGTATTTTCTGATTTATCACTATAAAAACCTGGCCCTAGCTTCACCTTCTTCACCACCACCAACAAATTTCTCTTCTTAATTTGTTACTCTTCAATCTAAAAATGGCAAAAACTTTGCTACCCATCATTGCATCAATTATAATATATGTAAGCATGGAAACAAATATTATAGTTGTGGCTCAAAGTGTAGCAGATATTGTAACTCCTGAATTCTTTAATGGGATACTCAATCAAGCTGGGGCTGATTGTGCTGGCAAAAATTTCTATACTAGAGATGCATTTCTCAATGCTCTCGGTTCTTTTCCTGATTTTGGTAATGGATCACCAGATGATTCCAAGCGTGAGATTGCTGCTTTCTTTGCTCATGTAACTCATGAAACTGGACGTAAGATCTCTCTTTTTTTTTTTCTTTTCATTTTTATATACATTTTTATTTATTAATTAACATCCAAAAAAAAATTACGATGCACAATTTTTCTTTATTTTTGCTATATTATAAAAGAAAAAAAGAAATTGATACAACGTAGTTGCCAATACATTTTATTAAATTAAATCCTAATTTATAATTCGAAAATGTTAGGGTATTCGAATCGAATATCTATCTGGACTTATGTTGATAGGGGAGCCATCCCTATCATGTGGCCCATGGGTTAAATTTCTCCATTAAATTAAAAAAAAAAAATGGTATGGTATTTAAAATTCAGATTTCAAACTATATATGTAATTGGAAAATACTAGTACTTAGCTAGACTCGTATATGTTTTGCGTTTTTATTTTTTATAGCACAAAGTATCCAAAATATATACCAATTTCCTAAATTATATTGAGTATGTTACAATTTCAAAAAATTGATTTTGTATTCTTATAAATAACATAAAATAACTAGAAGGATTAATTTTTAAAGTATGAATGATTGATGACATAGTTTCAAAATTTTAAAACGGAACTCTAATGAATATGATCTTAAAATCCATTGCAAATGATCCGAAGAACTACTACTTTAAAAATAAATGCACAGTTAGTTTATTATCTCAAACCTCTATGTAATTAAATTCAAGTTGATCCTTACCAAAGTATAACTAATTGAAATAAATACATAATGGTCACTCAACTCTGCAGATTTCTGCTACATAGAAGAGAAAAACGGTGCATCTCAAAATTACTGTGACACAACAAGAACAGAATATCCATGTGCATCAGGTAAGCTATATTTCGGCCGCGGACCGCTTCAATTAACATGGAATTACAACTATGGTGCAGCCGGACAAAGCCTTGGATTTGATGGACTAAACAATCCTGAAATTGTTGCAAATGATAATGTCATGTCGTTTAAGACAGCTCTCTGGTTTTGGAATACCAACGTTCGATCTGTCATAAACCAAGGTTTTGGAGCCACCATTAGAGCCATTAATAGTATTGAATGTGGTGGTGGAAATCCTGGAGCTGTTCAGGCAAGGATTGGATATTATACTGATTACTGTAACCAGTTTGGTGTTGCACCCGGAGATAATCTTAGTTGTTAATTACTTATGTTGGTTTCTTGTTTAATTTGGCATATAGGATGGCCAAATAAATAAATAATGTACTTCCTTCATATTATAGAGTAACATAAATAATTTGAAGCTAGTCCATCATTAGAAATTATGTACAATTAGCTGCACTGAAATAAAATAATATCATATTATCCTATGTACTTATCTCCAAAATTTGGATAAATTTGTTAACAATTGTGTTCTAGTTAGTCTTTTCACATTTATGAAAAAAATACATTGAAGCTTAAAAATTTGAGAATAGGGAATATATAATTTAAATGTAATTAAGCCATTTATGCGTTATTGTTGTGTTTAGTTATTTATAATCTAAGAATATGTTAAGGGTATATGTTATTGGAACTATGTTACAGATGTATATGCCTAAATGTATGTTTAAGGGTGAATGTAATTAGTAAAATGTTTTAAGTGTATATGGTGGCATATTGAAGATTTTTGAGATTTTTTTTTTTTGGGCTAATTTTGAAAGGTTAGAATGTAAGTTAGGGTTTTGGTTGTAATTAATTTACTCTCCCGTCGTAAACAACTATCTGGCTTAGTGGCTGAGTGTGGTGTCTAATGACCTTGAGATCGTGGGTTCAAATCCCATTGCGGACAAGGAATATGATCTCCTTTAATCAGGACCGTCTCGTTGAATTTCGGAGTCATGTGCTGAGATTAAAAATAAGGCCCCTAAAAAATAGAAATATACAAAAAGAACCTAAAAAATTTTAATATACAAAAAGAACGAGAATAATAATAATAATAATAAGTTCTTTTTATTCATGCCTTAATTTAAAAGAAAACCAGTTACACATAATATGATAGCATTAATATATCACTTAGTAAAACTACTTAAAAAGCTTAATTCTCCTCGCATTTCTTGAAGCAAAGTCATCCATTAGACTTTTAAAATTTAAAAATAGGGGGAGTTATGAGAAGAATTTTTCCTTTGTTAGGATCCTTTTTAGCATGTAGCATGCATTTAATTTTAATTTTCATTGCAGCTTAGTTCTTTTATCTCAAAAGGGCTTTCTTTTTGTTGTTTTCATTCATTGTATTCTAAGGTTCCACAAGCTTTTTCACTTAATTCTCATGATTTAGGTCGGGATGTGCTATTACTCAATTCAATTTGAGGTTTTGATTTTTTATACGGGGCTTTAAAGTAACCATGTCAGTTAAGTTTGTCCTGCATTAAAAATTATTAATAAAAAATGTTTGTCTGTTAAAAATAGCCACTATTTTGGGATGTTTGAATATTTTAACTAGTAATCTCCAAACAGAACCAAACAAGAAATTCAATTTTTATATATCCAGATAGAACTAGATAATTTTAACTACAATATCCAAATAATCTCTTATCTAATTCGTAAAACAAACTTATTATTTCATAAAACCCTAAATTAAAACATGAGAATTCAAAAATAGAAATAACATTGAGATATTTACCATCTTCAACTTATAGCTTGTTTCGGTTCATCGATGAAATTGTCAACGATAAAAATGTTGACTCATGATGCCAAAATCCCTCGGTTTTGATTATTTGACAAACTTATTTGAACTTGTGATTTACTAATGTTATTTTGAGTGTTTAAGTATAACTCCAAGCAAGTTTGAACCATCACAAGTGAAGATGAAAGTTAGAATTGCAAAAGAATTGAAGTTCTTAAAGATCGACTGCTTTTTCGCAACAGATGTCAAAATTTCAACACTGCGCACCAGTTAGTATTTTCGCCATAAATTTTGATTTACAAGTCCAAATGAGGTGATTCAAAAGGATATGGAAAGCTAACATCCGTGGCTACAAAAACGTCTTCTGCCATATTTTCAGAAAACGTACAGATAAGTCGCGGTCGTGACCAGCCAAGCAGAAAATTGCCTGAAGCCACTGGAATGGTCGCGACTCTTGAGTCTCAGTCATCACTCTCAAATATTAAGATGCTGTCGGGCCTACAGAAATCTTTTGGAGCCATTTTCTGATGCTCCAAACGGTGAGTCTCGGTCGCGACTCACCTGTTTCGGTCGCAACCCAACTGGATTTCAGACAACTGGATTTCCTTGATGCTCCAAACGGCTAGTATTCAAATTTTAGGTATAAATACACATTGATATAGCCATTTGAAGAGGACTCAACTACAGAACACTAAGATCTTCATTGCTACAACGTTCTCTTCATCTTGTTACTCTCATTTCATTAAATCAAATGTTTTTGTTGTATTAGTTTATTGAGTGATCTATAAACTTAACATGTTTAGTTATGAGAGTTCACTGAGTGATCTTTAAACTCAATAGTTTAGTGTGAGCTTCAAACACTAGAGTATTTATTGTATTAGTTTTGAGTTAGCTATAAACTCATCTTGTAAAGTTTGGAGTTATCTATAAACTCTAAGTTTTGAGGTAAACTTGCAAAACCTCTCTTGTATTTCTTATTGAAGAATAGTGGAACCCAACTCCTTTCTAGGATTGGAGAAATGGATGTAGGCTAAGAGATTGAGCCGAACCACTATAAATTCTCTTGTTCATCAACCTATCCTTTAATCTTCCTAAACTTCCATCAAAGTTTTAATCTACCAACTTCCGCACCTAATTCGAAATTTTTACAAGCCAACTAATTCACCCCCCTCTTAGTTGGCCCAAGGGACCTACATTAACTACTTTATTGGTTACTACCCTATCATTCAAAGGAGTCGTCACTAAGATCCCGGACTTAACATACTCTACCGACAACCCTTTAACACTATCCCTAAGCATGCAGATATAGGAGTGGGTCGAACCCAGATCAATCAATGTATAAATAGGTCTACTAGACATAGAGAACGTACCAACAATGACGTTTGGAGCATCCTCCTCTTCTCTAGTCTTCATGGCATACACCTTGGCTGGAGCATTGGTCCCAGGGTGATCAACAGTCTCCAACTGGATCCTCTGCTGACTGGTGTTACCACGTCCTTTACCTCGACCTCTACCAGCTGGCTGCTGAGAACGCTCCGTCTCGGCTAAGGTATCACTCTAAAGTCTAAGGCACTGACACCTCATGTGACCCTCTTAGCCGCACTCCCAGCAAACATTATCGTTGGTCTGGTATCAACACTCTCTCGAATGTTTGCGACCGCAAGTATCGCAGATAGGATAGGAATAATCTCCTGTGCTGCCAGCTACTGACTCTGATCCTCGGGTTCTGCCTCCGCGATTGCCTCTACCTGAACCTCCCAAGGCTCCTGGTGCACTAGCTGATAATCCTCTGGCAGCTCATCTGCCCTGGCTCTAACCTCTAGACTGGGTCGAACCACCTCCTTTGAACCTTTTCCTGGAGGACTGAGCTCCTCCAAAACTCTGGGACTGATCTCTCTTCTGCTGCGCCCTTTGACGCCTGTTCTTCTGATTTGTTTGCACCCTCTCAACCTCGAGTGCACGGGATAAAAGCTTGGAAAACTCTGTGAACCCCATAGCCACAAGCTGAACTTGCAACTCGTCATTAAGCCTATTCAAGAACTTATGACATCTCTCTTCTTCTGTCTCTACTAACTTCCTCCCATACTTGCTGAGGCGAGTAAACTCCTTCTCGTACTCGGTGACCCTCATTGTAACACCCCTTATAAGCTTATCGAAATAAACCTATAAAAGGGCTACACGTATTCTTGTACGGTAAACAGAACTTAAAATTGAATTATATTTACAATTAGTACATTGCTAAAAATAAAATTTCCTTTTATAATAATATCCATCATAATATTATTGAATTCTTCAGTATATGCCACACTAAGTCTTGATGTTACAAGAGTTGAAGTAAGAAATTGATCTCCTTACTTCAATTCAACAATTGTTCAACACATATTCAACCTTAATTCAACTTCAATTCAATAGTTGTTCAACATATATTCAATAGGCTACGAGTTCTCTTAATTAATTATTTAATCTTGATCGAAATCTACTCCAAATTGTATTAAAGCAAAGTGCTTTGACACGAAGAAAAGCTCTTCAAAGGTTTCATTTTTTAAGGTTTGACTATTGACCACCAATCTTTTGGGTGTACAAGGTAAACTTAACGTTTGTTTTTCTAGGCAAATTACGTTTAAAAAAAATTGAACTTAAAGGAAAGAGTGGAAATTTTGATTCTTGTAAATAATAAAGAAATCATTTTAGCAATACTTTTTAGAATTTTTTTCTAGATTAAGTTATCATTTGATTAGAAAAAAGTAAGATTGAAAATTCAAACTATATTTTTACTCTGCATAAACTAATTTTCTCTGCAAATATACTTTTTCAAAAGTTAAGTACACTACTTTTGAACTAAATAATGCTTAATATGGAGGTGAACAAAATAAACAAATATTCTAACAATTTTTAAGGTTTTGTAAATTGAGAAGAAAGAACAAGTTCAATTTTACAAAATTTAACCTTTAACCTTTTTTTGTAAATTTTTGGATAAAATCACTAAAGGTTGTTTAAATAATTAAATATTATTCAAAAAGTTAAATTTACCATTTGTATTCTTAGTACGGATTAAAGATATTCATCTATACTTAATTGATGAAAATAAAACTACTTTGGATTCCCATCTCAATTTTATAAATACTAGACAAAAAGTGATATTATAAACAAACAAAACTGTTGAATAGTAAGGAGGACACAGACTGAGAGAGAACAATATGAAAAAGATTTAACAATGTGCATACACAATCAAAGGTGTGCGAGAAACACTTTAAAGATTGAAATTATGTGAAAAAGTACAGTAAAATAAAGAGGGTGAGTGAGTGAAACCAAAGCTCGAGTGAAGTTACCTTCTCATCAAAGAGAATTTTTTCCAAAGCTAGCATTTTATCTAACACAGTGGCTTGAGTTTCATGCTCCTATGTATCGTAATCATCCTCTACATCATTAGAACCAATCACAATGAAGGAAATCACTCACATTACAGAAAATTGCTTTACTATAATACCAAATTATTTCAGATTTTTACCTAAAATCTAAGCTAACTTGAGAAAATTCTGTAGAGTTTTGTAGCAGCTAGTTTTTAATTGCGTTTCCAACACCAATTAGTAGTAAATTGCATGACTATAATACCAAATTATTTCATATTCTGTACAGTTTTATAGCATCAGATTTTAAATCATATCAACAATACCAATTACCAATTCCTTTTAAACAAAATTCATTAAAACATAGAATTTAAAACATGCATCCTTTTTATAGTAAGCAATTGAACAAAGTAAATTTAAATCATTACCTTTTGATAATGAAACCAGGTCCAATATCTCGAAAACCTTCTTAGCACTTTCAGAAACCTATTATCAAGCTCCGAAAATATTTGCCTCAAATTCAGTTAGGATAAGATTTTCATCGGAGGAAGAACTAGCAGCTGCAATGGCAGCCGTAAGAGAAGGATCAAAGGATGCATAATCATTAAAGGCACCGGCAAGCGTAGACCCAAATTTTCTGGTGGTGTTTTTCGGCTGGATCTTTTGAGGATCCGGTGACTTGAGTGCTTATTCTTTTAGAACTGTTTCTTTGCAGCAGGAAATGGATTTTGAAGGGAAATTGAAGAAGGATTTTGTTGGTATAGAATTGATGAGAAAGGAAACCTAGTATCAGAGAAAGAGAGAATGATGAAGAGAACGTAAAGCTAAGAGTGCATCGGCAGAAAACAAATTGCAGAGCCATTTTCACAATTAAAATTTAAAAGACCTGAAAATGAAATTAAAATTAATTTCAAATTTTATTTTTAAAAATAAAAAAATGTAAGCCTGAATATGTATATATCCCAAAAATATGACTGAATTTGTAACCGACGCGCAATCTGAAAGTTAGGGTAGGACATAATTTAACCAGTAACTTTGGTTAACGATTTGAATATGTTACGGACATAATTTGATATTATGGTAGAAAACAATATTATACTTATATATATTAGCTAACTAGAGAATTAAGAATCACTTCATTTGGACCTTCAATAAAAAAGATATGGCTAAACTAACAGGCTGTGCGCAAGAAAATTAAAACAGGCAGTAGGGTCGAGATTAAAGTAGCGTCAACAATTATACATAGCCTAATTAAATATGAAGTTAATATAGACGATAACCTTATGTGTTTAATTTAAAATGTATTGAGAATCAACTTAATTAGAGTTATACAAACCAAGTTATAAGTAAGTTAGCGGAATGTGCACAAAGTGAACTAAACCGTCGACTAGAAGGAATTAATGAACACTTAAGATTTTATATTGTGTATTATCTATAGAAGTGTTTTATTTTCTTTTTATACGAGGAGTGAGGGTATAAGGATAGATTACCGAAGTATTTGGGATATTTTTATGCAAGAGTCAGTGAATAGTCACTGTTACTATTCACGAGTATTTATATGTGTAGCGAAACTCTGGCGAAATTTCTGTAAAATTTGACTTAAAATTTGACTAAATATAAGATAAACTGAATAAATTTATTTATAATCCATAACGTTCCACTTGGGCCTCATAGGTACTATAATTATGACTTAAAGTATCAGACAGTCTATATAAAATAGATTATGCGTATTTTTACGAAGTGTGCATATAAACACAAAATCAGTAAAACACTATTCGTTTGGTAAATTTTCAAGAATGAATATATGAAATGTATAGACATATGAAAATAATCCAGTAATATTCAAGTAATAAGTAAAAGCAAGAAAAGGAACTATAATCATTTATTGAGCACACGTAAGCATGTATTATATACACGTCGAGTAACAGATCAAGACATAAGTTAAGTTATTAGATACGAGTCGCAAATAGAAATAAATGGAATTAACGTAAAATATAATAGAAATTCAAAAAATAAAATATTAGAGGAAATATATAGTAAAATGAGAAATTAGTTAAATTGTGATTTGTATGAGAAATGAGCATGGAAAAATCTAGTCATGGGAACACGTAATACAAACAAAGAGTAAACAAGACAACAACAACAGGATTGGTACTTTATCCTTATTTAGTTACATTTAAATATATATATTGTGCATGTGTGAACTGCTTTACTATACCGTTATGATATATGTTGCATTTGTTTGCCATGTGAGTTACATAAGGTACTAGTATATGAATTACATTAAAGTATGGATCATAAGAATATGAGTAAACGATGGTTTACCATCTGTTTATCATTTGGACATCATGATATACATATGGCAATAATGGATTTTGAATCATTTGTAAACAAGTGCAATGCATTATAAATGAACTTTGAAATACTAAGCTCTACTTGGTTTTGAGTCCAATTAGGCGATAAGGGTATGAGGCGTCATATACCATTTGTAAAGCGGTCAGCAATCTATTTGCTATTTGCTCATTTATATGGTGAGGTGCCTATCTATTTGATATAAAGCCTGGCTACCTACAAGTGTGCCCGGTAGTCTATTTGATATAAAGCCTAGCTACCTATAAGTGTGCCTAGCAGTTAATTGATATCTAATATGCAAATTTATTCAGTAGTTCTAATACAACCGTACTGTGACTATTGGATTAATGACCATTATCTAATCTATTTGACTTGCCTTATCTCAAAGTTCCGCTAAACACCTAGTAAAGCGAAGTAAATAAATACTTGCCTTCATAAATAAGTGCATTCATTTGCATACCTATATGGTTAAATTATTTGTTGCACATATATGAATTGTGATACTATACTATTACAATATATGTCTCTATCATTTGCTATATGTGATAAATATGTGATATAATTATGTGAGTTTACATCAAATAAGTATAAAGTACCCACTAAGCATATTGCTTAGCTAGTTTAGTATTTGCTGAACTTGTAAGTTGCGGAAAGACACAGAGGTAACCAGAATAGTCAAATAAAATCAGGCTCACCAGAGACACTTAGTATGGCATATGCTGCGCAATAAAAGCTAAATGTCAGAACAGACAACAGCATAAAGAAGAAGAAAAAATTTCTTAGGTAATGTACTGTATACCAAGTAGCATCAGTTGTGACACACTTAGCTCAACTAATGATAGTCGGATTAAAGGGTGTTACATAAAGTCCCTCTACTCTCATGTTTTTCAAAAGGTCGATAATATTGATGTTTGACCAAGCTCGATTAAGCTACAATTATATTCATTCAACTATAAAGTATGGAAGCTAAATACTCCAAGGAAATTACAGATGTTTATTTGGAGATTTTTAAGGAAGGGTCTTCCTGTGGAGTCTAATTTGATCAAAGACTGTCATCCCTTTCTGATAATTGTCCATACTGCCAGGGAGTTGAAGATGAAAAGCATGCTTTTTCTCATATCCTTTTGTTCGAGCAATTTGGTTTGTTTCACCTCTAGCCATTCATAGTGATCACATTCAAGGTAATGGTCCGATTGAATTATGGAGATCTTTAAACATTTGGATTCAAAATCCGTAAAATACTGTAGATTCCATCTCCTTAGCAATTTTTCTCCTATGGCAAATATGGAAAGCATGTAACACCAAGGTGTTTAATGGTGTATCATTGGATGCAACTGTTATAATACAGATGGCAAAGAGGAACTGGATGGAGTTTCATCAAGTGAAGAATCCTAAACCTTCTGAGTCTTCAAAAGGTTCCTCCATGTTAGCAAATAAATGGCCACCCCCTTTCCCAAGGTTTTGTTAAACTTAATATGGATGTGGCAGCTGATAAGAAAAGAAATTATGGAGCAATTGCGGTAGTGGTTAGGAATTGCCAATACAAAGTGGTTGAATGGAAGGTTAAACATGTTAATGATATTTCTGATTCTTTATTACTTGAAATTCTAGCAGTTAAAATGGCAGTGGATTTAATCAATTACCAGCAGTGGACTTGTTGTTTGATTGAATCAGATTCGAAATCTGTTGCTGAAGCTATCCAAGGGAAGATTCAATTACATTTCCAATATATAGATTTGATTGAAGAAATTCAAGAAGGGCTTAGAATATTGGCAGAGGTTAGATGTTTATTTGCACCAAGATCTTGTAATAGAATGGCTCACAATCTCGCGAGATGTTCACTTGATCAGAATTTTGTTTGTAATAGAGTTTGTCAGTACGAATCCATATCTAATTATATTGAATATTAATGAAATCAGTATCTTTTAGGGGGGGAAAAAAGAACTATGAAGTACCTCTCATTACAAGTTCTATATATCATATTACAAGTTTGATGCATAAAAATTAGAATACTTAACCTTGAAAATTTCAAGTGATGCTTCCATGAGGGGAGTTAAATACGCACTGCACTCTTTTTTCCTTATCAAGATTTTTATCCCACTGGATTTTTTTGGTAAAGGTTTTTAAAAAGGCAATATTTTTACTGCGTATTCAAGTAAAGAATCATGTAATCTTTTTCTTTCACTAAATTTTTTTTCTATAGGATTTTTATTTAGTAAGGTTTCAATGAGTCATATTATTTAGACATTCAAGGAGATTATTATGAAATAAGTAGATATTTATCTGGACTCATATATATAAATAGAAGAGTACCAATATCATCATACTAAGATTAAAACTTTCAGTTTTTTTTATTATTGTTTTGTTTTTTTCCAACACTTCTTTTCTATACCTCTATTCCCTTTTTTTATAACAAAATGGCAGTTGTTTTGTAAAAAATAATCTTAAAAATGGGAGCAACTAAACCAACTATTTCCAAACCCGTTTCCATATTTCCAATACAAGTGAGGCCCCAAATTAGTACAAATCCGGAACTTTCTTGCCTGGAATAAAAGAAACGGTATCTGTTAATCGCAATTTGATTGAGAAAACCCCACATCGGACCAAACCCTAGTGCTTACTCTAACCGGATCCAGAACCCGTAAAGCCAATCAGGTCCTTCTCTCCCCTCTCTCTCTCTCTCTCTCCCTCTCTCTCTCTGTGTTAAACTCTCTCAAAACTCGAAAGTTCTTCTCTTTTTCCTCTTTAACTCATCTACTGATTTTATTTGGTGGTGTTTTTTGTGGGTATAATAGCTTTTTCTTCTAGCAATGGACGTGGGTAATGTTAGTTCCTTGGAGAGGACCTTGTGGGCATGCTCTGCTATGGAAACTATGGTGGTGGAGACTGCTGTTACTGCTTGGAAGTCTCTTGCCTGTCTACTTTTTGTGGTATATATTTCGTAATCCCTTTATATTGTCAATTAGTCTCCCTACTGGGTAAATAAGTTGTGTATTTTGACTTCTCCAGCTGCTTTGTTGTTCCATTTGCCATTATTCTTTGGTTTTAGGTGTCTTTACCCAATTTTTGTTTTTGGGTTGAGGGTTAATTTTCTTCTTTTGGTGGGTATTGTACTGGTTTTTGACAATTAGGGTTTTGTTTTTTAAGTTGTGTGAGTGTAAAGAAGTTTGACTACTATTTGTGTGTTCAAATCTCTATTAACTGTGGCTTTGTGATGTAGTATTTTTTTGGAGAATAGTAGTATTTGGTCTTAGCTAGCAAGGTGACTGGTACTCTACACTGTCTGTGTTGTATAGAAGTTTATTGGAACTTACTGCATTTTAATTCTTGATTGACTAATTGCTAATTTCTTTTCTAGTTTTCAATGGGGCTTTCTCAGTTGTTTGGGTCTGAAATGCCCTTATTGCTGTCATTATTTGTCTGTAATGATTGGATTTTTATCGATTAGGTTGTTTTTGTCCATAGTTATTGGCTTCCTGAGGATGGTGTCATAATCACTATGGTCTCAGAGCTTCCATTTTAACAGATATTTTCCAGGCTATATAGTTATAAATTTTCTATGTTTTCGTTTATAGTTTGCATATAATGTCTCGTTACATTGCATTGGTTTCTCGGAATCTAATAAGAACAATTACTACTTGCGCTCTTCATATTTTCATTTATTCATCTCATCAACATTGTTTTTAGTTTGGTGGATTATTTTCATTACATTTTCTGTGGATTTAAATGCTTCAGTCTCAGAATTTTAAAGAACTTAAATTAGTTGCTGGAAATGCAATTTTATGGTCTTGGAAGGCAATTTTTTATTTGGTATAGATGTGATTACTCCTTTTTGGGGGATGCTTTCAGTCTCATGCTCTTCTTTCCACTTCTGGAATGAAAAAACGGTGGATGCACAATTGTTTTATCTTCTGAAATATCTTTCAAATTCCTTTTTAAGCATCTTTCCTTTGAGATTCTCTTCTGATTGTTTGATGTTTGGATAAATTGTTTAAATTTTATTGTCAACCGTTTGTTTTGCCTTTTTTCGACACATATCTCTGCACTTTATTGTTGTTAACTAAATGAACTAGCATCAATTTGTATACCTTGGGTAGTTGACACAGTTTTTTATTGGATTAACATAAAGTAGGGATAGGACAACCATATATGGTTTCTCAACTAATTTTAGGAATTCATTTTGTTTCATTAGGCTGGATCATTGCTGAATGATATCAATGCATCCTCAGAGTTAACTGCAATGGATGAGAGGTAAAACAAATTAATTGGTGCTCATAGTTCTGATTGATCTGTACGAAAATAAGAATAGGATTAAAATGGTAGGCATAACTCCAATTGTAGGTTTCCTTTTGATGAACTTTTCAAGTTGAAACGCCCTGAAGAAGAGAACAAAGATGCTAGTGATACAGATGACGATGACGACGACGAAGATGATAATGTAGATGATCCGGAGGATGATGGTGGTGAGGAGGAATACTCAGGGGATGAAGGGGAGGAGGAGGAAGGAGATCCAGAGGATGATCCTGAAGCCAATGGAGAAGGAGGAAGTGACGATGATGACGACGACGATGACGACGACGATGGGGATGAAGACGAGGAAGAAGGAGAGGATGAAGAAGAGGAAGAAGAGGAGGAAGAAGTTCCCCAGCCACCTGCTAAGAAGAGAAAGTAAGAGTAATCGTAGGTGTTGGAGTAGGTAGCTTTTAAGTAGAGGGGTTGGGGGGAGGATTCAGAATCAGTATGCATAGTGTAGAATTTACAGTGCTCTGAATGAACCTCTGTTGTGGAACTGATGTGTGATATTGTCACATTATTGTGGGTGTAAAATGTTTTATTTTTCCTGAATTAGTAGCTCTTTTTATTTTTGTTAGTGGCAAGCAGGCAGCAGGGATCTTAATCAAAGTGAAATCATCTGTGATTTGACTGTGTTTAAATATGTTTTTGAGATTTAATAGTAGAGAGCAAAGTGCCCGCTAATTCATAATTATTATTGACTATAGTATAGCTGGTGTTTTTGTCTAAATGCACAAGCAGCTACCCTTTCCTGCCTATCAATTACACAGCTTTGCCCTTAACTATAAATTTGATAGCAGTTTTGCGTTAAATGTAACTACATCATCTTAGTTTTTAATTATCAAATGAATATAATTCACTATAATATTTCTAATTAGACTACCTTAAAGCTAAATACAATGTCAAATATGTGAAAGGGTATTGTGGATATAATGTGGAATTCACTTTTTGAGTTATAATTTACTATAATATTTTTTAATTAGACTAACTTAAAAGATAAATACAAAGTGAAACATGTCAAAGGGTATTGTGGACATAATATATGTGAAATTCATTATTTGAGCTACTTCAAAATGTGCCACAAATTTATTATAAAATTTTGTTATCAACTAAGGGACACTTTGGAAGTAGCAAATCCCACAAAATTGTTAAATTAGAAGTCTAATTTATTATTTTTGGATGACAAAAGCTTGGATTTTTAAAATTAATTATTTCAATATATTAACTTCACTTGCAAATGAATTTTATTATGATTTATTCACAAATGAGTTATAAAATTCTAATTGATTCACTCTATTTAGTGGAGGTAAAATTAAATATTACAAAACTAAGATTAAAAAACTTGAAGATTAAAATTTATGAAAAAAGATTGTAATTTTCATTTCTATTTATTATCTTATTTATAGGACTCAAACTATATGTTTCATAAATATAATTAGGAAAATTATTAAATTCAAATTATGAGTTTTAGATTTACATTAAAATAAATTATGAGTATGAGATGAATTAATTATAAGTATTAGTTGAGATAATGAGATAGTGAGACACTTAAAATAAATTATTATTTTAGAACTCGTAATAAGAGGTGATTGAATCATTTGATTGTAGCTTAGTCAAATAACAGTATTCTTCGTTCTTCTGATGAAAAATAATAAGTTGATAGAACTTTAGAAAGTTTATTTCCCAATAACATCTTTAATAAAATATTCATGCAAATCTTCTTCACAATTATAGCTCTTCGCTTCATTTACCTTACAGTATATTTTAGTTATGCATGTTTTATAACTTGCTTCATCATTTGCTCTTTGCATATCATAAAGTTAATGCTTCATGGTTAGAAAAAAATTGCAACATACAAAACTTAACACTCATATAAGGAGAGAACTTTGCTGTCCTTAGTTGTTCTATCCAGCTTAAATCCAAATTAATCGGCGCATGTTATTTTTGCTTACATCTGAAATAATCAAATTTGGTGACCATAAACTGAATGGTCAAATCCAAATCCTTCAGTAAATAAATAGTGTGTTTAAGATCCAAGGAAAAAGTCATGATTTGAAGGACAACCAAGTATCCTTGAAGACATTTAGGCAGAAAATGCAACTGATATTTGGCAGACCATTTTTTTTTTAAACTAAAAAAGTACAGTAAAAATTTGTTGATTTTTATGAAGAGACAAAAGATGGACTATTCCTTTTTCAATGAAAATTAGAAGGATAATAATTTTTCTCTCAAAAGTACAAATAGAAAGAAATATAACTGCTGATTTATATAGACGGTCCGTACAAGAGTTTTTCAGAAAATCTGACGTTCTAACATAACTTCAAAGAAAATAAACTAAAATGTGCATACCCACAGGAATCCATGACAAAATAACGCAAGAATCCGAGACAGAAATGGACAGATAATGACGAATAAAGCCAGGGGCAACAATATCCTATTACATTGAAACAAAAGATGATATTTTATGTTGGAGTTCACATGAAAATTCTGAAAAAAGATGCACTAGAGGGTGGCCAATTCTCCCTCCTTCCCGTTAAAGGGATCCTCCAGATTGACCCTATTTCTGGAAAAACCAACAAATCCATGAATTGGACAGATTATTTACCTTTATATTACACTTGCAATTCATGTGGAATAAACACTTCATTCTAAAGAACAGCACACTCCAATTCAAGATGCAAAATTACTAAAAGTACTCTTAAGTTAGAGCATCATCAAAATGGGGGTGAAGTGAACAGCTATTCAATTAGTTTTGACAATGTTAAACTCATTGTAGACAATCACTTTGGATGGTAGGTCAAGTGGTTCACCGTCTGATCAAGATGTTAGTTGGTTATGGTTCACAGACTAACGAGGGTATACAAAGGTTTGCTCAAAAATGTCTCACTATTGACAATTCCTTTCAGCTCTTTTTTGGACTGGAATGGAACAATGCTCCTAAAACAGCTAATGAAAAGTAAGTCTATTAAACTTGTTTGAAGGTCACACATGAAGCGGACAATGGATGTTTGCGCCGAGAATGCCACAACAAAAAATCAACTTAACACATTGGAATATTCCACTCTTACAATGGCATCTTTGCCGCAAAGGGAGAGTTCACAACGTCATCCAATAGCTTAAGTCAAGAGCCTCCATTGTTAATGTCCAATATAACCAAATGACATAGCAGAGAACAAGTAAAACCATCAATGATAAGTTGAAAATAGCAAGCATAATGAATGAATTATGACAAACCATCCCTAAGTTGGCTTTTAAGGCTTGCATTAATTGTGGAAATAGATGATATCAGGGCACCAACTGGTTGTCATAGTAAGCCAAATATTCATGTACTTTAGCAAAGTCTTGCTGCTAGTTTATCTTAATATGCACAATACAAAGCAAAAGTTTTGATGAATGAACTGCTTGGCAATAAAATCTCTATTAATCAATCAATTCTTGCTCGAATTTCACTCACTAAATTATCATCATCGACAACTTTCCAAACACTAAAAATGATAGAATTGTGAAAGAAAATAAGAATTAACTAATGAAATTATCATAAGAGCCACAAGAAAGCGAGACTTATTAGCAACAGTATCATCTAACAAAGAGGTGGAGGATTAAACACTTGATTAGTTATCAATTAATGATTTGCAAATTTCCAAACAAATAATGTACCAAAGAAACAGCTATATAAGATTTTGAGAAGCCAGCCTATTTTCACTTCAAGATCATTCAACCATGAACTCAAATTATTTTTGAAGAAAATGAACTCAATTATTTAAATTCACTTACTAAGGCATCTTCCCAGATCGAAAAACTGCAAACTTTGACATTTCTGAATACTTATAATCAACGCCATTCTCCTTTAAGAGCCCTTCTAGTTCTTTCTTAGCGGCTTCTGGATCAGCAGTCTCACACTCAACCTCATAACAAACCCCAAACCTATACTTAGTCTCATCCACCTCTAATTTCAATCCTCTCCACTCATACACTTCTCTCACATTTTCAAATCCACCCAAACACACATAATTCATTTCATCCAAAACCCCAAACTCATCCTTACACCTCCTCAAAACCCTAGATTCAATTGACCTTAACTTTGATGGATCTGACACGCATTCCCGACCAATCAAAGGATCAATTTCTTCTTCATCTTCCTCAACACGACTAACCCCGTTGATAAGTAAAGGCTTGGCCTTTAGCGAGAGAACACAGCGAGAATCCTTATCGAAGAAACGAATTCGAAGAACAGCACGATGAGAGGAAAGAGTAGCGGCGTCAGAGTCAAAGAAGAGGTTGTGCTGGTTTAGGGTTTTGAGGTGAAACTGTGAAAGAAGCGACTTTAGGCGGTTAAAATTGGTTCGATCAGAGAGACGCAACTTCACTTCCACTTCCATGATTGATGATTGTATAGTATATTTCAGGAAGAAAGGCCGATTCGGTTAGATTTGGAGGCGGGGTTAGTCTGGTGGCGGTCGAGTAGGTGGAGTAGAGAAGTGGAGGAAGTAGAAGGGGCTGCGGCTGCGGCTGCGTTGCGCTTGCGGGCTTCTTCGAGTTCTTCTTTGTCCTCGATCTTTACTTCGATTTTGGTTGGTTTTCTCCTCAGCATTTTGGTTGCAGGAACCAACAAGAGACGTTTGGCATTGGAGGGAAGTGTTAATCCCTACCTTCGGGGTTTATAAAAGGGAAAATTACTAGTATTTTACTGTTAACGTTTGATCTATTCCCGATTTTAGCACAGCATTTTTTACAAAATCCATCGCATAGTCGATATATTTAGCTTAAATTACTATTATACTACGTCTTCATTAATTTAATAATTTAATGATTGGCCTGGTGGTGAGGTAAGTCATCAAAGATTAAAAAGTTCTAGGTTCAAATTTTGAGAGTAACTAAAGGCAGAAAAAAAAAAAATTATTAATTTAACGTCTAACTGTTAAAAAAAATTACAGAATAACCCTTTAAGGTGATTTTGAATTTATTATTTTTTGCAACTTTAGTGCTCGATTTTATTGCACTTTAAATTTTTTATTTTTTACCAAAATACCACTTTTACCCTTAATTAAAAATTAGAATATAAAAATTTACTAAAAATTCTTAATTTGATAAAATAAAAATAAAAAATCACTATTGTTATTTTAAATATTTTTTCTAAGTGACTTTTTTATAACTAAAAATTGTTACTGACTTTTTTTGTAAATATTAAAATAAGAAAAATTATAATTTTATCCCTATATTATAATCTAATGTACATTTTTATCCCTGTATTTTTTAAAATAAATTTTTTTATCCCCGTGTTTTAATTTCAGCAAAGAAAAAATATTGTATACACCACTCAAACCAGTTTTTGACCACCAAAACAACTACCATATACACCAAAATAAAGCTCTTGACATAATAAATAAGTTATGGCATTAGTTTTAGTATTAAAACATCATAAGACCTTGAAAAATCCA
The DNA here is from genome assembly GCA_949640765.1 of Croton laevigatus. NCBI lineage: Eukaryota > Viridiplantae > Streptophyta > Magnoliopsida > Malpighiales > Euphorbiaceae > Croton > Croton laevigatus. The sequence continues at coordinate 2,843 of CATIWJ010225231.1, read as the reverse complement.
AACAAAATTTCAGATCTTTCGACCCAACCCACGACCTATTCTTATTTTCAGTTCCAACCATGAATCGAATAGTTGGTTAGCACTAGAGGTCTTTTTGGCTCATTACCTATCTCCTGAAGGCCTCCATTTCCTCGTCCAATCACCGAAAATTATGAATCGGTGAACAATGATTATATGGCTGCGGATGTTTTCTCTTCGATTACCATCACTACAAGTTGCTATTGAAGTTGAAGATGGTGGATCTGGATTCACCGGAACCTAACCTAATCGTTTAATAAGAAGATGTAGGTCCATGTTCGGTAATGGACATTCCCTGTTCGACAATAGACTTGCAATTCACATTTTCTTTTTTATTATTATTTTTTAATTTAAATTGTAAAATTATAATTTAGTACCTATTAATTAAAAAAGTAGTTAATTAATTAAATTCATATTAATTAAAGAGTAGTAATGTCAATTATTTAAAAAATTAACAACATAGTGGTTATTATTTAATAGAAGAACAAAAATGTAGGAAGAAAATAAAATATAAGGACAAAAAAATGTATTTTAAAAAATTTTTAAAATAATAATAGTATTTTTTATTTTTATTATATCAAATTAAGAATTTTTAGTTAGTTTTATATTCTGATTTTTAATTACTAAGTGTAAAAGTGGTATTGTTAGTAAAAAAAATTGAAAGTGCAATGAAATTGAGCACCAAAGTTGTAAAAGGGGTAAAAATAAAAATTTAAGTTGACTTGAGGGGTCATTTTGCAATTTTTTCAACTGTCGGACGTTAAAGTTAACGAAGCAGTGGTATAATAGTAATTTAGGCCAAATGTGTCGACTATGAAAGCAATTTTGTAAAAATATTATGCTAAAATCGTCAATAGATCAAACTTTAATAGTAAAATAGTAATTTGCCCATTATGAAAAAGTAGGATGAAAAGAAAACTTAATTGCCAAAATAGTGTTGTTTTAAAACTATTTACTAAAGTGAGTTCCATGAGTTTTACTAAATCAAATCTGCCTCTCACATGAATCTTCTCACGGTTGAAGAAAATTCAATCCGGTTGCACATTTAGTACAAATAATTAAACATTTAAATCTTCTTCTTGCAAAAGCAAAATTGACTTGAAGAGAAATATTAAATAAAAATATGCTTCGCCAAGCCTAGTAGTATAAGTTCATAAATTCCGAACGGAGCATTAAATCATATTTTCACGAAAAAATAAAAATATGTTTCAATCAAGAGCAGATTTAATGTTAACCTAATATTATTCAACAAAAATTGATGTTATCGTATTTTTATTATTGATGAAATGCAAATCTTTTTCTTCCCGCTAACATGTTGAAAAGCATGAATCATACTATAAGAATATCTCCAATGCAATATTAGATTGCTATTGTTAACAATGCCAAATTAGAAAAAAAAATAAAAATAAAAATAAAAAATAAAAATTACTCTCCAATGCAATTGTTTATTTATAGTATATAGTTGACTCGCTTAAAAAAAAAAAGACATTATTAAGCAGGCTTCTATTTATATAGGATTTGTTAAACAGTTATTTTTGTTAGATCCGTTAGTACGGAAATAGAAAATAAAGAAATAATAAAACCTTTATTGATTAGAATTGCAGAATAATTACAATGAATAAATCGGAACAGAAACAGTAAAGATTACCAATAAACTGAATTAAACCTTTAACCGTAAGAGAAGAGGATGAAGGAAACGAAACAGCTGAGGCCTGTATGAACAGTCTCCTTAAGACGAGATTTGCCCGTGCTAGACAACCGTCTCCCAGGATACAACAGCGAGCGTAGGCGAACTCAACCACGAGCAGAACTTATCACCGGACCCTAGAACTAGAGACTGCCCAACGAAAGCAAGAAGGAAAAACAATTTCGGAATTGATGTGAAAAATCGGAATTGATTTAAAGCAAAACCGTAAGCTGCCTTGTGAAAAACGAATTGCAAAAAAGGTTGCAAAATAAGAAGACAGCAAACGCATTTATAGGCAGTCAGTGGGAAGATAAGATGGAGTCTGGCTGTGTTTTAATTGGATTCGGATTCAGTCTTTTAATCTGATCAAAAGAAGTAACGAACGGATAAGGAGATAAAAGATAAGGTTTTAATTCGGATTGAATTAAAACACTGCTTACACAGCTAATTCGATTTGAATTAGGACTCTAAAACATGGACAGGGCCCGTAGTAAGCCCAATTGGTCCTGCATCCGCGACGCGTACGACGTGCGGGCACGCCATGGAATTTGCTGGACAGGATTCGGGATTTGCACCTCCCTGGGCTCCTCCGTGCGCGAGGAAGTATAACTATAGTTTATATTGTTACACCTAACAAGTTGGTCTTTCAATATAAACTACCCAACTATCCCATTAAATTTTCAATGTGGGATAAGTTATTTTAAATCCATTTGAACATTGTCCCAAGCATACTATGAGATTCAATTTCTCATTCACCTTAAATCTGTTTTGAGCATATAGCATATCGTTGGAAAGCTCTAATTGCGTAGAATACGTTGACACCTTTCAAGTTATTCAAAACGCCATTTATCCATTAGATAATTATGCTCAAAGTTGACCAATTAACACACCAAATTTTCAACAATCCCCCACATGAATGAAAATTGAAAAACGAAACGGACTTTTCAAAATTTGAAGTGGTGATAAGACTCTACAGTCGAAATCTGCATAGGATTGGTAGGCTTCAACCTTTGAACCTTCCCTTGTGCAAGTATGTTTACTTTACTGGCTGACTAGTAGACGCGATGTCTTTGAACTATTCTGCCGTTGGTGTAAACGATGACATACCGCACATAAATACCAACATACCGCGGTTTTG
>CATIWJ010225200.1:0-10049 GCA_949640765.1 Croton laevigatus | reverse complement strand
TTTAATTGCATGAAAATATTATTATTGTTATTTTATGGTTAAAAGTATCCACTGAGCGAAATCGCTCAGCAAGTTTAGTTAATTCTGAACTTGTAGGTTTTCTGAAAGACGCAAGAAGAATGAATAAAATCAAATAGTATCAGGCTTACCAGAATTGTTTAGCAAGGCATATACTGTGAAGTTAAATCAAGAAATAGTGAAGGAAGCTGTAATTGAATTTTTATTATTCAATGTTGTAGACTTTGTAAATTATATTTTTAATAAATTGTTAAAATATGAGCTGTATACCATATAATATGTAATGTGGCACATCTTGGTTTGACCGTAAACGGTCAGGTTAAGGGGTGCTACACTACCCCCTTTATAACCCTTGCGACATCCTATAACATAATTTATACACATAGCATCAGTCCAGCTCAGCAGCACATCTAACTCTAAGTGGCATGTGTATAACATAGTCACAATGTTAATATCAATAACACTCCTCACGTAACATCTAAATACTACACTAAATCATTTTATTCTCTTAACCTATGCCCAGAACCGGCTAAACCGGAGTTCTGATACCAAAAAATGTAACACCTCATATAGACTTGGAAAACCAAGCCTGAAAGAGGTGCTACTGACGTGACTCTGGTGTCGGAGTTTCAGAATAGTCAAGTCGACGCTACGTGTTTGAATCTTATATTTTACTTAGCCAAATTTTTAAACCATTTTTACAGAAATTTTGCCAGAACTCTGCTACATATACAAAAGCCTGTGAATAGTAACAGCGACTAACGAGAGTAATCCCTGCAACTATTCACTGAATCCTGCACAAAAATTTACATTTCTAAAATTCCCAGCTCACACGAGCCTAAGGCAGTTCATTGATTAATAACCGATACGTGATCTTTACTACATACTAGTTTTCATATATCCATTAGTTTATTTTACGTTACATACTCTAGTTCTTGATAGTCAACTTATTTAGCTGTCGGTAATCAACGCATAACCTTAATGATCCATCCTTCTTTTTCACGAACAACACCGATGCTCCCTACGGAGATAAACTTGGCCTGTTGAATCCCTTATCAAGTAGCTCTTGCAGTTGTACCTTCAATTCCTTTAATTCGGCTGGTGCCATCTGGTATGGGGCTATCAAAACTGGTGCAGCTCCTGGATACAAATCAATAGTGAACTCCACTTTTCTTTTAAGTGGCACTCCTGGTAACTCTTTTGAGAATACATCCAGAAACTCGCATACTACAGGTATTCCCCAAACACCATTGTCAACCTTCTTTACTTCCAAGGCACAGACTAAGTAAGCTTCACATCCCTTCTGTATCAAGTGCTTTGCTGCCACTACAGATATGATATTATGCAGATAATCCGATCGCTTCCCTACAACAACCACTTCCTTGCCCTCCGATGTCTTCAAAGTTACTCTTTTCTTCTCGCAATCAACTATTTATGCTTGTGTAGCCAGTCCATACCCAATATAACATCAAACTCTCTAAAGGGCAACTCCATCAAGTTTCCTAGGAAGATCTCGCCATGAATTTTTATTGGACAATCCTTGACTACCTTGTTAGTCACTACCCCATCGTCCAAAGGAGTCGTCACTAAGATCCCAGACTCCACATACTCTATTGAAAATCCCTTAACACTATCCCCAAGCATGCATATATAGGAATGGGTCGAACCCGAGTCAATCAAAGTGTAAATAGGTTTACCGGTCATAGAAAATGTACCAACAATAACATCTAGGGCATCCTTCTCTTCTCGAGTTTTCATAGCATAAACCCTAGCTGGAGCAGTGGTCCCAGGGCGGTCGATTGTCTCAGATTGAGTCTTCTGTTGGCTGGTGTTGCCACGGCCTCTACCTCGGCCTTTGCCGGCTGGTTACTGAGAACGCTCTGTCTGAGCTGATGCTTCACTCTGTAGTCTCAGGCACTGACGTCTCATATGACCCTCTTGGCCACACTCCCAGCAAACATTGTCATTAGGCTGATACCAACACTCTCCTGGGTGCTTGCGTCCACATATGTCATAGGTAGGGTAGGGGTGGAAATCTCCGGTACTGCCCACTGCTGACTCAGCTCCTCGAGCTCTACCTCCTCTATTACCTCTACCAGAACCTCCCAGGGCTCCAGGTGCACTAGCTGATGATCCTCTGGCAGCTCCTCTGCCTTGGCTCTGACCTCTAGACTGGGTAAAGCTACCACCTCTGAATCTCTTCCTGGAGGACTGACCTCCTCCAAAGCTCTAGGACAGGTCCCTCTTTTGCTGTGCCCTCTGACATTTGTTCCTCTGATTCATTTGCACTCTCTCAACCTTGAGTGCTCTAGATAACAACTTGGAGAATTCGATAAAGCCCATAGCCACCAACTGCACTTGCAACTCATTGTTCAATCAATTCAAAAACTTATGGCATCTCTCTTCTTCTGTTTCTACAAGCTTCCTTCCATACTTGCTGAGGCGGGTGAACTCTTTCTCATACTCACTGACTGTCATCTTACCTTGCATGAGGTGGATGAACTTATCCCTCTTCACATTCAGGTATGACACGGTGATATAGTGCTTCCGGAACTCATTTTCAAAGAAAGCCCAAGTCCTTTCTTCTGGTGTGACGCGTTGCTGAACAGTGTCCCAGCAGTTGTATGCTTCACTGGTCAAGAGTGATGTAGCACATATCACCCGATCCTCTGGAGCACGCCTCAGATGATCCAGTGCTCGCTTAGTACTGTCTAGCCAGTACTCAGCTTCCTCAGCTCCTTCTTCGCAGCCAGAACTAAATTCCTTAGTCCCGTACTTACGAAGCTTGTCGATGGGTGGACGTCTATCTCTATCTCTATCCACTGCTGCTGCTGGGGCTTTATCTTCCATCTGTTGAAACGCTTCGGCCATCCTTCGAAGGTACTCGCTTGGGTCGGGGAACCTAACGCCAGGTACAGCTGGTGCCAGCGCCGGTTGCACATGAGGCTCCTAAGCTCCTGCCAAACTTGGGATAGAGGCGCGCGACTCCGCCTCATCTAGAACCGCTCTCTGCGATTCTACCTCTTCAGACATTGCTACAATGAGAAAAGATAACACAGCAGCAATCTTAGCACAACATATACTTTAAACAATCCTATATGGCTGGCATGTACACAAATCTTTAACTAAACACACACGCATTTGATTAATAGTAACAATAATGATTCTACATATAAGTTCGAATCTTAACATTCTTCCTTACATTAAAACCTACTAGTCCAGCTATTACTTAATATCCGAAATACATTACATACTTTATATCACAAGCCTACTACCTACTACTAGCCTAACTAATCTCCAATGCGAGCCGATGCCACCGAATTGGTTGGGGTATGCTTCTCTTCACTAGGGTCCGGCTCAATCCAAGAGTCATAATCCACAGCTACCAAACGCTCCAGTATTGCTCCTATTTGTCGATCCACTTGCATAGAGTTTGAACCTTTATTATCTCTTTCTCCTTCCCAAAAGTTCACCCTAGCTCTTAACTCTTGATTCTCTTGAGTCAGTTCCCTCATCTGGTTCATCATTTTCTAGTTCTTCTGGGTTAACTTCCTAACCCTAGCTAACACTTCCTGGATCTCCTCCAGGTCAACCATTATCTTAGTCTTCTTCTTCTTAGGTGTCCCACTTGAATCGCTACTAATCTCAATCATTGGTACCTCACCCTTGTTCTTTCCTTCATTAGCCATTCTATCTGAGTAAACCAACCACACATTAACATGCAACATATCATATATTCCTATCTATTAATACCCAAATCCTACTTTTATTCCCAATCCTATACCTATGTGTCATGCTTTATAAATTAATGCTATCTATCTAATCCTAGAACCGACTAAACCGATGCTTTGATACCAAAAATTGTAACACCCCTTATAAGCTTACCGAAGTAGACCTATAAGAGGACTACATATGTAACTCCCCTTCTAAACCCACGGATGAGTCTAGAAGACGAATTACTACTTTTCTTGGTTTTCGAGTTGGCAATCCTAAACATTCTTTTCATTCATACAACAAAATAATCATATCGCATTTAACTAGTTTCCACTATTACATACGATTTATATAATTGCAAATATTTTGATATCCAAAAGAATATAATTACATAACAATATCAATCCTAATTGATTTACGTACATGCTGGTTCTAAACATTACAAAATAACAAATGCTATACCAAAAGAATGTGTCTGTTGTGCTGATTGACCGGCTGCGACAAACGACTGGCACTGCTACTACTTCAACCTACGAGTTTAGACAGGTAAACTCGCTGAGCAAACTATTGCTCAGTGGATGCTTTAACTGAAGCTGTAATAAAATATTTATGTAAAAACAATTGAAAACACTAAAATAAAACATAACAAGTATTTATAATGAAGTCAAGTAAACACATTTTAATAACAACATATATTCATTCAAATCATATGTTAGCTATTGTGGCACACAGAAGAACTCGACGATAAGAATCGGGACCCTATGCGTATCCCGTATAGCCATTTATAGTCTAATACGCCGATACCATAAGTTATATTCTCATTCTTATCCGTATCCAACACATATTCCGTATAGCCATTTATAGACTATAACGCCAATACGGTTTTACATATCATGTCATATATCATTTCCATATCATGTCTTTTCCGCGATTTTAACCCTACGATATATCGTATTCTTATCACTAGCGTTCTAAGGCGAGCCATATGAGCTTAAAGAAATAAACATCATTTCATATATTTCAAATAAGATCAATACCAAGTGTCATATTCCATCATATTTTCGTTTTCCATACTCAAACATCTCATGTACATTATTATTCTAAATCATGCCTTTATTCAAGAAAATATATCATTTGCAACATAGTCAAAACTCACTTCGATTGAAATATCAGTCTTTCTGAAAGCTGTTGTTGATGTCGCAGGCGTGACAAGATCCTAGTAAGGACTTCACGCGCGAGACAGGAGTGTCTCGGGCGTTCCAAGCTCTAGTGGAACTTTATCACTTAAATCATGTTTTATTCTCGAGCGCGCTCAGGGGGTTGCGAGCGAGACATTAACAATTATATCGACAGCGTGGGCGTGACCAGTACATCGCGGATGCTACGCTGTTGATGAAAGCAGTCACGCGCGTGACAGTTAGGTCGCGGGCGTGACTATCTGATAAAATAGATTGCAGATTACGAAAATCACATTTTTCAACATAAACAACTCATATACCAAATATTCCACTTTGAAAACCATTCTAAAGCATCATTTACCTTTTAAAAGACTCAAATCAAAGCTTAAACACAATAAATCACAAATTGTCATTTCAAATTTCAAATAACAACTCAAACATTCAAAGATGTAAAGAATTTCAAAATCAACTTTAAAAAAACTAGGTTAAAGCATCAAACCTCAAAAGTGGAGTTTCCCACAAGGCTAAACAACCTCTTTGCCTTTCTCCTTAGTCTTGGTCTCCAAATCTAGATAAAGAAATACATGTATTTACTTTCTAGTTGAAATAAACATAAACCCTAACTCTTTCTTCCTAACTCTAATCTCCTTAACAATGATCTACTCTCCTCTTGTCTACATCTAACTCATATAATAAAAGGTCTAACTAAATCTAAAATAAAAACCCTAACATAACTCAACATGTCACCTCTTGCTTGAGTTCTTTCCCTAGCTTCCTGAAGAAATGGTAAAGATCTCTTCTTGATTTTGAAGTGAGAGGTTGGCTAGGGTTGTGAATGAAGGTTGGAGATGTTGAAGGTAGAAGATGTTAAGAGAGGATGGAAGTAAAATGAGAGTAGAGTGGGAAGAGAATGGGGCGGCTAAGAGAGGAAGAAGAAGAAGAGAATGTGGAAAGAGGTGGAGATTTCTAGAAAATGGAGATAGATATTTTTGGTTTTTGGTGGGCTTTTCTTTGTTTGAACTCAACTATATGGGCTTGGCCCATAACAGTTTCTTTTCTTTTCCTTTGGGTAATACTAATCCCAACATTTACAAATTTCATTTATCCATAACTAACCCGAATCTAATTATATTAAATAAACAAACATAAAAATTACCTCGAGTCTAAATGACGCTAACGCGGATTTCAAGGTTGACTTCAACACCTCTATGCCTCGGGATCCAAACTCCTACAAAAACACTATTAGATAACTACAACTCTAGAATTACTAGCTAATAAATAAACGGAATGTTACAATCTATCCACCTTATAAAAAGGCTTTGTCCTCGAAGCTTACTGGTTAGCGAACAACTGCGGGTATCGCTCACGCATTGTTGACTCGCGTTCCCTATAACAGTCGAAAATAATAATTTTTGAATAACATAAATAAGAAAAAGAATCAAATTGTAATTTACCAATAAAATTAAATTAAATGAAAAATAAATTATATTAAATTCCAATAATGAATTATTTTAAGGAGATTTATTAAATTAAATGTCTAGAAAATAATTAGATCGAATAAATGAGTAATTTAAGTAAAACATAGTATTTTTCGACTCCGATGGCATTTTAGTCATTTTGACCCTCGAAAAATTATAAGTTTGGAATTAAGTCTTAGAATATTTAAATTTGTAATCTAGACTTCGTGACGATTATTTTGAGTATAAATTTGTTATATTTTAGAAATCGGTCAATTTTTATCACACCGAGTAAAATACGGTAAAACAGTAAATTTAAAATTTACCCTAGTTAAATAGTAAAATATTAAACCAAGTATAAATATAATAAAAATTACCGTTAGGCAATTGTAAACCTTTGTAAGCAAAGGTAAACCAATTTAATTAAACTTAAAAATTAAGTAAAATTTAAGTAAAATCAAGTAAAATTAAGTGTCAAATTTACAATTAAATTACATACTTCTCAAGAAACAAATTTAAGTAAAAATTTGTGACATTTTAATTAAATATTAAAGGCATAATTTGAAGGGTTTAAAAAGAAATGAAAAAAATTGGATAAAAATGGATTAAAAGTAAAATGTAAATTAAATTTAAATGCAAGTAAAATTTGCATGTAAATAAAATCTGTCAAATACTATAATTGAAGCAGAATTATTGATGAAAACAATAGAAAGCAAGTCGAAGACAAAGGTTTGATACTCTAGTTATTAAAAAGTTAAATTTTATTTTATGCATGTTTTTAATAATTTATATTAAATGATAGTTAATTATTTATTTAAGTATGAAATATTTTGAGAATATGACTGTTGTTTTAAGTGGAAGGACTAAGAATTCTATTAAATCAAATATTCCTATGGTTAAGTAAAAATATTAGTTATTAAATTTAAGATTTTCATATATTTGTTATATAAGATTTATTTTATTATTATTATTATTATTATTATTATCACTCTTATTACTATTACTATTATTATTATTATTATTATTATTATTATTATTGTTATTGTTATTATTGTTATTATTATTTAAAAGACATATTTAGTTAAAAGTAATTGAAATATATTAAGTGTTTATAAATTTTTATAATTAGGTTACTTAGTAATTTTGATTGAAGTAATATTTTTATTAAAATTGTTATTCTATAAGAAAAATTATTATTTTATATAAAGTAATTTTTATACATAAAAAAGAGTTAAGATATTTTGGAAAACTATTATATCTTTAATTTGATTATTTTAAGAAAATAACATTTATTAGATATTTTGGAAAATTATAAGTTAAAATATTATTTTTAGGAAATTACTATATAGTAAACTTTTAAATAATTTGATAAAGAAATAAAACAAGAATATTTATGATTAAGAAAATTATATTTTAATAAAATTCATATAGAAGATTTTTCTATTATTATTATAAAATAAGTATTAGTATTTAATTTAAGAAGAATAGTATTTGATAATATAGTTGAAATATATTTGATGTAAAAGTTATGTATATTTAATATAGATGTGTTGATAAAAAAAAATACCGTATTTGTCTAAGATAAAATTATTATTTAAAAATAATAATAATAATAATAATACAGTATATTTGAATAGGTATACTTTTGATAAAAATAAATAAGTTGAAAATTTATTATGATTATATTTTTTAGAAAGACAATGATTTAAGATAATTATATTTTTGTTAAATAAGTATTGATTTATGAAATGGTGTTTGATTCAGAAATTTGATAAATATGAAAATGATACAGTAAATATTTATTGCTCTACTTAGGATAAGTTGAACTAGTGAGATAAGGATATGATGCATCATATACTAAGCGGTACTGCAAATTTGTGAATTTGATTGATTGAAATGTGAAACAAATTGAATGATGATACGAATTGAATTGTGATGTGAAATTAATTATATTGAATTTTGAATACGGCCATTCAAAGTGATAAAATTCGGAATTGGGGTGAGAAATTTCATACCATCCCGAAATTCTGATAGTGACTTTATCAATGTGTTCACCTAAATAAAGCAATTTATTTTATTAAGTGATTTACTATATTGGAATGTTTAAAATTATGCATGTGCATTTAAATTATTTATGCTTTTCATTAGTTAAAGTATCCACTAAACGTTATCGTTCAGCAAGTTTGGTTAATTCTGAACTTATAGGTCTTCGAAAAATGTGAAAGAAACAAGAAATCAAACAGTATCTTGGCCCGCAGAACTTAGATTAGCGTATACTGTGAAGATAAAGTCAACACACGCAAAGCTAGAATTGTTAAAAAAAATGTTCCCATATTTTGTAATTTAATTAGAATATGAATTGTATAATATGTAATGTGGCATATCTTTTAAACTTGAAATTATCGTAAATTATTTTGCCTTGAAATCTAATAATTTACCACTTTGATAGACATTATTATTTAATTCTTACATGAACTAAATTAACTTCCCCTTACTTTAGCTACATTCACAACCATTTATAGCTTCTTTATTTCCTACTTATACAATCCGTTTATACTTTATGCATTTCTCATTTCCTTTTGTTTACTTTTTGTTTATCAGTAATCGACTTTACTTATAATTTATTTACCTTTATTTATTACATATCTATATACCCATAACTTATTAATTTTTATTTACAATATGCTCACTGTATTTATGATTCATTTACATTTCTTTCACAATATTCCTTCTTCCTTAAACTTTTATGTTATTAACTACTTTCATCTTTACGTATTTACATTGCCTAGCATTTCAGACATTACAGATTTCAGAATGTGACATTTCTCCCTATCTTTTAAAATAGTTTTATCCTCGAAACTCAACTGCTTCTATTTAATTTTCATTCTTATGCTTTACTTCATATATTTTATTTTAACTATATCATTTTCCCTTTTACACTTATCATTGTTTACTGATAACGCTTCACTTTTTCATCTCTGTGTTGCTTTTGTTTACTTATCACATCGTACATTTTCAGATTTTTCAATACAATGCTAGTTCTTTTTAAAAGTAGCCTTATCCTAGAAACTTATTCTTTTGCATACATTTCTTATTTATATCTTAAATAATAGTTCATGGGTGATCAGTCCATGAAACTATTATTCTCGATATTTTGATTTTGTTTACACATTTCTTTATGTGTTTTATCCTATGTTGGTTACGACCAATTCCAACATAAAGCAAACACATTTTTAGTAATATTTAGCTCCGAATACTTCTTTTCTTCTTCTTTTTCACACTTATTATAAATTTTCTTACTGTATATTCCTTATTCTACATATGTTCATTTTCATTATATTCCATTTATTCTTTTATGTTCTGCTTTCTTATCCCATTAATGTATTTTAATTTGTTTTTACATAGCCTACTACATGTCATATATTTATATTGACCCGAGGATCTAATTATTTACCACTTCTTGTCAATTTCTTTTTGAGTTATAATTTCATAACTTTACTTGTACTTTATTTTGACGTTATATATATCTATATATATATTTTGAGCAAGGCTACATCTCTCGCCTCTCGATTTCGAGATACACAGAAACACGTTAACGTGATTTAAATCACGTTAACGTGTTTTAAATCACGTTAACGTGTTTCTGTGTATCTCGAAATCGAGAGGCGAGAGGAAAAGCTTT
>CATIWJ010225180.1:0-20981 GCA_949640765.1 Croton laevigatus | reverse complement strand
TGATGTACAGATTATCAATGGTTGGATGATAGTAGTTGATGTTGCCAAGAGCAACCCTCCAAAATATGGCAGAGTTCGACCAAAGAACAGTCGCTTGAGCCCAAGCTGAGGTGGTGAAATCATCATCATAAAATTGATGTTTACAGTTGGCTATACAGAGTTTGATGGTATAAAGTATGGACATTGTGTAACAAATAGTAGTAGTAGTCGTTGCAGTAGTAGTAATGAAGGGGGGATTTAGGCTCTTAATATACACTCGCTTATTTGTTGTAATTGAAGGGGAAAAAAACGTTTACAGTTCGCTATACAACGTTTACAGTTAGCCATACACGAGTTTGATGGTATAAAGTATGGACATTGTGTAACAACTAGTAGTAGTAGTAATGAAGGGGGGATTTTGTTCAGCCCTCTTCTCCAAACTCCTTTGTGAATCTTTCATGTACCTCAAGATCAGATTTACTCACTGTTGGCTTCTGCTTCGCAAGCACTTTCTCAAAATCTGCTCTGGTTATTGGAGGTGCAACTATCTGCAAACTCATTAAACCAACATTCAACAATCTGCTCTTATAACATATACAAACATAACTATTATTAGAGATAGACTCTTAAAGAAAACAATTAAAAGAGACGGTAATTTGGGAAGCAAATTGAACCAAACATCTGTCTATGGAATTCATTTGGACAATTAAGTAGTGTCCAATTATAACATATACAAACTAACATAACTATTATTAGAGATGGTCTCTTAAAAAAAACTATTAAAAGAGATGGTTGGTAATTTGGGAAGCAAATTGAACCAAGCATCTGTTTATGGAATTCATTTGGACAATTAATTAGTGTCCAACTAGACACTGGAAATCATTTAGCAATGAATTATAGTTAGAATCAATTTGAATGGATTCTAAAACTTAAGTTCAACCAAACAATTTCCAACAAAATGCAACAAAAGTATTGAGATACATGTCCCAAGGTATACACTCAGAAAACCTCTCTTTTTATAACTAAAGTGCTTTCATTTTGTGACCACAATCATACTCAAAATCAGGGTCTTTTAACTTCTCACCTAAAGTGAAATTCAAATGATGATGCAGCAGATAATTTGCAATTTGGCAATGGGAAGCAAATTGAATCAAGCATCTGTCTCATAGAATTCATTTGGACAAATAAATAGTGTCCAACTAGACGCTGGAATTCATTTAGCAATGAATTATAGTTGGAAATAGTTAGAATCAATTTGAACTATTTTTTTTCTTATGCAGTCCATACCTTTGGCGCAAGACCTCGTTCGTCAAGTTCTTCTAGTGAGATCTCAATAGCTCCTTGCTGGGTTGGTTCACATGGGAACCACATGCCATCAGAAGTCTCCGCAAAATATTTAGCATCCCGGGTTTTACGAACAGGTTCAAAGAGTACATCTTTAACCTGTCAAATGAATACAACAATGACAATATGATGAAACAGGAAACAGCTAGCTACTTTTGTTGTCTTTATTAATACCTCAAATGAAGCTTATTAGTTCAAACATTACAATATTTAGGAGTCAACTGACACTCACACAGACAGAAATATCTGAACCAGAAAATCCTTCAGTTTCCTGCGCCAAGTACTCAAAATCACTTTCAGTCAAGTTGTTGGGGGTATCTCCAAGATGCACCTATGCATGGCTAATATCAGATTCCAGAAAGCTCCATAAAGTGAATAACCCATAGAAATGCAATTTACCATATGATTCTAGTAGGCAGATATGGTTCAAGAAATGTAATTACCTTAAACATGTGTTGCCGGGCTTTCAAATCTGGGAGTGGAATGTATATTCTCTTGTCAAAACGCCGCCGAATGGCCTATTATCCATTTTGCAAAATTAAAAAATTTATGACATTATTTATAGACTTTTTTTGATGAAAACTAAAGTCAATAGGGTGAGAGCCCATCTCACCGAGTCCAAAGCATATGGAGTGTTTGTTGCTGCAAGTACAAGGACTTTCTGATCATCATTCCCTATGCCCTAAAGTCATCAAAGATACCACTCAACATAAGGTTAAAAACAGACATATAAAAGCCAAAAAAACCCAGTTTAGATCAAAGATGCAATCAACCAAAAAAATTCTAGTTTAACACCTAATTAGGGGAGTGGGGCATCCAACTAATCTACAGAACTAATATTATGAGAAGAACAAAGGTGGAAAATTCAAAATCATGCTCCACCATGTGCAAGAATGCTGATGAAACAAAATATATATAGCATTAATGATAGATGCTTTGAATGTTACAATGGTACTAACCAGCAGTTAAGGACTTGATTTAAAACTCATGGTACATGCATGAATACAAAATAAATGACTTAACATCTGGTACAAAAGGGGTACACTTAGTACAGTTAATTTGGTAGGAGAACTACAGTATTTTAAGCAATTTATATTTACTATAGCCTTCTATGGTATAATGTAATTTAAAAGCTTAGAAAATTGATAAGGTACATTTAATTGAGTGATTTCCTTTCTTTCAAAGCAAATATATTACATCAAACTACAAACTCATGATGTTCAAATAAAAGTACTTCTCAATCATATTCAAAATTGTTCAACCTCATCCTAATTCAAATTGACAATCACTGAGTAAACCAATGCTAAGCCTAAAATGGGAAAATTACAAGATTTTCTCAATTTACATCAAGTTTCCTAGATGTTTGGAAAGTTATTAGTTATTACCTTAAATATCATTCAAGCCTTGAAAATATACGGAAGTACTAATTTTACTCACCTTAACTTCACTATACATAAATTAAATTAAGAATTCCCTCAAAAACCGAAAAAAAGAGAAAGATATGAATTAAGAATTAAATGTAGAAAATGACGAACTCATTTTTTCACTAGGTGGTAGATATTAAGGGACCAAAATTTTCTCTTTTGATATTTGACAATCCCACTCCCCACCCACCCTAACACACACAACGACAAATTATGGGATTGTCAAATTTCACGTTCCATAATACAACTCTGTTGTCAGCTGCAGGAGTACCACAATCCAGGAGACACCATGGTACTTTTAGGAAGGCAATGTTCTAGGTAACTAAGATCATTGTAACATTGCATTTCTTACCTTATACCATGTTGGAACTCTTAAGGGAACAAGATAAATGTCTTTAAATCACTCCTACCATCCTTTTCTTTCCTTTTCTTTATTCTCCCTATCATCTTTTATTCTCTACCTACAAAACCTATCCATCAACTATCTAAAAGAACCATATCAGTAGTAAAAAAAAGTTCTTTTTTCAGGAAACCAGACCTGAATCGTGCTCCTACGATGCTGTTTTCTCAGTTGAATTTTATAATAATTTTCCATAGCAACTTTTTGTGTAATCGAGATACTCCCATGAATTTTATACTTCTAACCATATAAATTTTTTTGAATGCCAAAAACCAGTTCTTACTTTTAATTCTATATATAAAAAAATGATAGTCTAGCAGACCACAATTACATTTGCTACCAATTTGAAATCTCTATGTCCAATCGCATAAGATGTTCTTAGATTTTAGTATGCTACTCAGAAAGCAATTAATTGTTTCCCAGAGCATGCTAGCAAAGACACCAGAAATTCCATAGCATGCAAAGGCAAAAATAATAAGAAGAGGCCTACATATTTATGTAGACTAATAATACTAGTATTGAAACTACGAAGTTGGTCCTCAACAAAAAATTGCAATACCTGCATTTGTACAAGAATTTCTGTTTTGATGCGCCGAGATGATTCACTCTCATTGCCTTCGCCCCGTGGCCCACATAATGAATCAATTTCATCAATGAAAATGATAGAAGGTGCACTTTCACGTGCCATTCGGAAAAGATTTGATACAAGCTTTTCACTTTCACCCATCCACTTGGAAACAAGGTCCGAGGAAGAAACACTGCATTTAAATGACACGCTTAACAGTGAATGTTTCAGAGAGGAAACTTTTAATAAAATATGGTTTTGGATCTTCAAAAATACAATAAAACATGTAGCTGAAAAAATTATTAGTTCCATGTGTAACCTCATTGTACGATCCGGAAACATAAAATGCTAGACCTATATTTATTTAAAATGTTTTTTTATTAATGTACAGGGGCATGATATTGAAAAGATAAAATAAAAAGAAAAGGACCTCAGACATCCACAACAAAAATTGGGAGATCCTGTTGAACAAATACGATATCATGTTTGGTACCTAGCGCTGATGATGTGAGCAAAAATTAAGAATACTGAAAGTCTGACTATAACATACTCAGATCATTGTTGAGCTCACACTCCAGATCAAGTTAAAATCCTCAATATGAACATTTTATTAAATGAATAGCTAAATAATCTTAGTATTACTGCTTTTAAATGGCACTTGTCTAAAAAGTTCATGGAGACACCTAACCTAGTTCCGCACAAGAAATCTGGCTTCTAACCTACTGTGCATGTCAACTCTTGTCCAATACACATAGCATGGGTTTAACCGACTCAAACCTTCTGCATAATACATTGATGTATTCATTTGGGAGTTAGCAACCAAAATTTTTGTGAAAGTCAAATCCATCATACATAGAGAGGTGCACCCAAATTAAATAGTTTCCTTGTATAAAATCAGTTACAAACCCCAGTGTTTCTTAAAAACAAAATGATCCTCTAATATTTCTTTAAAACCTGCTCCACCTAAGTTAAATAACATAAAAAGTTGAAATTTGTTTTCATCCATAAAACTTGTATTAGAAACCTTCAAAAGTAGATCCAAGCTCGCCGTGTTGTTCCTGTTATTCAAGAATTTTGAGCTATAGTAGCTGACTGCAACCAACGTGTTCGCCGCAAATTTAGGACTGTAGGAACTATTTTTTATTTATGCTAAATAAAAACAAGAGGAAGAAGGAAACAAGATGAAATTAAAAACAAATATTGTGCGATGAAAGTACCATCAGAGATCTAGCAATTAAAATTTCCAATCCTTAATCTTCAATTCTCAGCCATTATATTCTTCATATCATTAAATATAAGGTGCTTCTTAATAAAACAATATTTCAACATAAAATTTCAAGAATCCCTAGTAGTCTCAAACAATTATTACAAACACAAAATAAGAAGGCGAAGGACAAATAAGATAATTAAATATGCACATAATGCCCAAACACTTGCTAGATATGCAAACAACAGAAAGCATTTGAAAAGATCAGAAGACTAGATGTTCATCTGCTATTAATAAGGTATGCTGCAACATGGACTGTGATTGGATATAATACCTAAAGAAAGTTGAATCTGCTTCTGTTGCAACAGCCTTTGCTAAGTATGACTTTCCTGTTCCAGGAGGACCATACAACAAAAAGGCCCTCCATGGTTTTCTCTTTCCTGAAAAAGTAGCAGATATTGAAAACTAAAATAGAGATTTCCAGACATTAACAAAAGATAATGCAAGAATATTTTTTAAGTATTAACATGTCTCAATCTTTAGATTTTCTTGTTGAAATCTGGAAGCAAGCATTTAAATAATCATTACTTAGGGTCTTTTAGTCTAGCATGTTACAACTGAAGATTTAAAATATTCGCTTTTTGTAACAAAAGAGTTTTTTTTTTTTCCCCGTATAATTAATCAATTCAAACACAATATAAAGAATTTTATTCTTTTTGTATATCCATCACATTATTCAAATTGTACATTTACTGTCAGTAGCAAGCGGCACTGGTATTTGTCAATGACAAAGCCCCATGATCTGGTTCCATTTTGGAAGCACAATAACAAGAAAATGATGGGACACTGTCTCTGCCAAATCAGTTCCTGTAACAGAATATATTTGATATCTCCTTAAACCCACTACCAAATTCACATCAAACAAGTTATCAACCAGCTTGAAGATGAGCACAAAAAGTCTACATTTTCACTTCTAACTTGGGCAGGTAAACTCTACTTCCATTTGCTCTTCTTTCAGATCAGAATTAGGATTCCATTTAACAAGATAAGTGAAGTGGAATTCCCATCATACATTGTCCTTTCTGGATTATTTATGTACTTTTCAAATGTATATTCTTACGTGTGTTTGCTCATAAACAAATGCAAAATCATAAATTTTCCATGAAGAATATAAAAGCTACTTTCAACTATCACATTATCATGATGAATCTCAACCACAAACCTGCTGCCAACTTTAGAAACTATATCTATGTTAATTACTTCATATCAACAGCTTAGTTTTATGGTCACATAAAAAAACAATATAGACATGTAGAAAGGCAACCAAAAGCAGAAAATATAGCTGAAAACATTATAAGAAACCAACTAACCAGTAAAAAACTGTGGGAATTTCACTGGCAAGATTACAGCCTCTTGCAAAGCCTGTTTGGCACTGTCAAGCCCTGCCACATCATTCCATTTCACATTTGGCTTCTCTCTAATAATAACAGAATCCAGTCCAGCCCTAAGCTTTGCCAGCTCTGGATCCTCATTTTTTCCATCTCCATCTTTCGGCTTTGGCTTTGTCATTTCCTTATGCTTTGTAGAAGCTTCATTTAAGGCTGGTGCACTCCCCGCATTATTAAGAAAGGCCGTGATTTCCTCTGCCCTTGTTAAGTATCCCATACATTTTTCCTTAACTGTTTTTGCAATTCGTGGATTCTTCTCATATTTCAAATGAGCATGGAAGTACTCTAATGCATTTTTGTAAAGCTGAAATGCTTTAGCATAGTTACCGGCGTCATCCTCTTTAACAGCCTGTCTCGCCCATTCTGACCCACGATCTAAAAAATTGCAATACATTTTGAATTCAAAAGAGTCACAAAATAGAATCCTAAAAGATTGTTTGCACTTGAAATCAATCCCGTCTCAACTTACTGACTTCTTGAATTCTTAACTTCAAACCTCACAGTTGAGAAGAATATCAAAACTCAAGATTCCAATATGCAATATCTATGATCCCTTCAATAGTTTTCTTACTTATGAAAAAAAACATCAATGCTGCTTTTACTTAATCAAGCTAAGGACTCAACAGTCAAACACATTAAGACCTGGAAACACCAAAATTTAGTCAAAATTTAGATAATAATAATAATAATCCAATGCTTGAAAGAGCCCAACACAGCAAGGGACTTAAAAGGACTAAAATTCAGTTAAGCCCCATACATAAAATCAAAAGCTTGAAACTATTTTTGAGCGCTTTAACATATAAAACATCACAATTAAACCTGGTTTTCTATTTATCCACAAGAGATAACCCAAAAGCCACAAGATAAACCATTTTCACTGTGTTTTCTCAACAAACTGCTGTATTATACTAATCCTTATGCTTTGTTTCGCTTCAAATTGCAAAGGAAAAAGGATGAGAAAACTAACAACGACAGATAGTAGATAGCTGCAGAAATGAAATATACCTTGAAACACTCTGACAATACGAACCTCGATGAATGAAGATGTTCTGTTATGCAATTTCCCATTTGGGTATTCCACTTGATTAAGCAAAACAGCAAATTAAAGTGTAGTAATCGGGTCTTTTTCAATTCGAAGGGGTTAAGTTTCGCCTGTGGTACCAAACTTTGGAACTTATCTCATTCCAGTACCTCCATTTGTTTTTTTTAGGTCATACCCCCATTTTATTTTCTCAGATCAGAATTCCCGAAATTCAATTTGTGTGTCTTTTTCCAAAATACATAGAATTTCATTTCTCTATAGTCTATCTATTCTATCTATCTATATCTATTCGTCAATTTAGTCATATAAGTAGGCGTTATTAATGTCTAACTGGTGCAATGGCCAAGCCTTTATTACATTAAGTGTCAATAAAACTTTGATCATGACTCGTAACCACAAGAGAGAAACTCTTTGTGTAGTCAAAATCCAGTTGTTGATTGTAACCTTTAGTATTTAGCATGTCTTTGTGTCTATAGATAAAGCCATTAGGTTTATACTTGACTTTATTAGCGATGTGGGATTGACCTATTATTCCATCCATTTGTCCAACGATTTTTTGTACCAAGCTCATTATGAGTTTTAAAATTTTCATTCATTTTTAATTCGTTTTGAGCATATAATATACCGTAGAAAAACTCTTATTGTATATAATACAATAACACATCTCATGTTATTTAAATTGCAACTTTCCCAATAAACTATCGCGCTCAAAGTTGACTTAAAATCACATTCCCAAAGCCAAAATATCGAACATATTACAATCTCAATCAAGTTGTAGTCCATGATAAACACCCCAAAGTTCCGCTATCAAAACTGAGCAAACTTCCAAATTAATTACAAAACCAGCCTATTAATTAACATCCATACAATGGCTATTAAGTTTCCCATTTAAGATTAATTACATATTAGTCCCACTTAATCGACCGGTTTTTTTAAATTAACTAGCTTAACATAATTTTTTGAGAGAAGAGATCGAATCAATAGAGTCTGGTATATAGGAAATTAGGATAAACTATATAGTTTAGCGTTTATTTATATATAAATAATATTTTAATCTATCTAATCCAACTCATCAACCTATCAACGCTAAATTTGAATCTAATCTGTTTGAAATGTAAAGAATCAAAAAATACGGAGGTAGTATTTTTTAAAGCTGACATGATCGGCATCATAAACCAAAACCAGTTTAATCACAAATATTTTTGGAAAAAATACCTCTCGAGTATGGCTGAATGCTATTCGCAATCTGTCTTCATTGGTAAGTCTAACCCTACTGATAAAGCCCAATGTCTCTCGCGTACGAGGCTCTCAAGTCACAACCTAAGCACAGAGACCTAATAAGCTGTCAGTGTTTGTTACAAAGAATTAATGTAGTGTAAATAAGCGTATAGTAGAGACATACATATATAAATCAATAATGACGAGAACTAATTATTCATAATTTATTTTCACTCCTTCAATCTTAGAGCGAGTTTCCTAAAATCAGTTATCTGATTTTTTTTCTCAATACATATAATATAAAGTTGGGGGAAAAAAAATATATTTCCTCTTAGTATTGTGACATTTTTGGGTTAGAAATTTATTGATGGCGCGTGAGGAATAGAGCTTCTAACCTATAAAAAGCCATAAAGATAGTAATTGCCCATAAAAAATTTTCCCATTAAAGTATTCAATGAAGAAAGCAGTGGGGTTCTATGTCCATTATGTCCTTCTCTGTTACTTCTATTTATTCGAATGCACAGGTATCTGCAATTGCAATTCTTCTCATTTCATCCCAAGTTAAATATATTTCTTCTAATTAATTAGTTTGTTTGCATCAGAAGGAGATGCAGTGAAAGAATCTGAAAGCTATGGGTCAGTGAAGCTTTTTGTTTTTGGGGATTCATATGCTGATACTGGGAACTGGGATAAGTCTGCTATATCATGGAAAGAACCTTATGGGATCACTTTTCCCGGAAGACCCTCCGGTCGCTTCTCCGATGGCCGTATCTTGACGGATTATATAGGTACTACTATTTATCATTAATATAGTACATGATAAGAATATGCGGTTTATTTCTTTATTTTTTCATTACATGATTTCATTTTTTAATTTTTATATAACAGTTATTTTTAAAAAAAAATCCACTAAATTATTTTATTTTTTTTATTTTATTATTAAAAAAAAATTTTTAATGAGACTTATTTAAATAAAAATACTATATTTAAAATAAACTTATATATATATATATCCAATTATAAAATTATTTTATGTTAGAGAGAGATATGATGTGTTTCGCGACAAATTTTCAAATAATCAACACGTTAAAAATTGCTTTTTTTATCTTGTTGGGTAAAGTAGTTTTTTGGATTTTTTTTTAATAAGCATTTTAGAAAGTCTAATCTTATTAGTTTTTAGTATTTCGCTAACAACTACTCAAACAGTTAACATTATCAAAATAATTAGTTTTGCCGAATACACCAATAATATAGTACTGTATTGTATTTAGAAAAAATTATAAAAATCTAATGTTTAATTTTATAAAATATTGAAATTTTGTTTGTTGGTACATGCAGCTTCATTTCTGGGTATAAAAACTCCAATATGTTATGAAAGATGGAAGGAAAGTAGAAACAGAGAAGAACCAGAATTTGGAATGAACTTTGCATATGGTGGGACAGGTGTTTTCGACACTTTGAATAAAGGACCAAATTTGGCTACCCAAATCGACTATTTTCAACAGCTAATACAAGAAAATGTCTACACCAAACAGGACCTTAACTCTTCCATTGCTCTTGTATCTGTAGCAGGCAATGACTATGGTACCTTTCTTCAAAACCACACTGATCTTAAGGTGCGTTTGGTAAACCAATATAAGCCTTTATTAATTTTTAATATAAGCCTTCGTTTGGTAATCTGTTACTTTGTTTTTCCCATTTTAGATAAGTAAATATGTTTTCTTGTAATTTGGTTGAAACCATGTATGCTTTTAATGGTCAATTTTACATATGAACCCAAAATTCAAAATTTAGCAACGCCATGAAGAAATTTAAGTATAGTTCTAGAATTTTAAGGTGTGTATATATATCTAGCCACTCTTATTGGACAAGTAAAATGTCAAACCAAATTGAATTAGCCGTTACTTCCTTGGTTCCAAAATAATTGTCCCATTGTTGAATTCTATAGCGATAAGGTTGTGATTTTCCATTTGTACCCTTGAAATATTTGTGAACTTAGGAAATAACAAGTATTATTTACATATTTGATAAATGGTATAAGAGACTTTTACTAAATAAATTTTGTTTCTAAGACAATAATTACATTTTTTTTTAATAGTAGAGAAATAGGAGATGAGACATTTATTTAGAAACGGAGGAAGTATTTTGAGCATTCTTAACCATAATTTATTGCCTTTAGGATGGATGTCTTCTGAAAATTAGTCGTTTGAATAGCAGTTACTTATTTTAATAATTATTTTTAGTAGTTTAAAGTAAAATGCTACTAAGACATTTATTTATAAAAGGAAGAGTTATTATTATTATCATTGGAAAATAGTATAATAAATCACTAATGAAGGGTTAATAGCCCACTCGAAGATAGTAGTTTAAAGATGGTAGTTTAATGATACTCGTATGAGATTTTAGGTTCTGAGTTCAATTCACACCAATATATAACCTAAAAATTTGTTTGCTTAAATACTTAATACTCCCTTTTGACCTCTAAATAAATTCATATTAATCTAACATGAACGACAGGCCCTACCAAATCATACAGAATCAGTAATCAACCAACTTTCAAAAAACCTACAAAGAATGAAGGATTTAGGAGTGAAAAAAGTAGCAGTAACAGGTTTGCAGCCCATCGGATGCTTGCCGGCAATGACTGCCTCATCTTCATTTAAAAATTGCGGTGAAACTTGGAATGAAGCCTCTAATTTCCACAACCAGAAATTGCAGCAAGCTGTGGAAAAGCTCAACAACCAGACCCACAAACCTGTTTTTCAAATTTTGGATCTCTTTAGTTCATTCATGCTTGCATTCAACAAAACTCAAAATCTTACAGGTATTTCTACATACTATTTGAAGTTTCTATTTCTGCATACTTTGGAATGAATGAATTACGATTTTACAATTCATTTATAAATAAATTCCCAATTAACTTCATTTGCAAATGAATTTAATGTGTGTGAATCGACTATTTTGAAACTCAAACGTAAAATATATATATATATATATATATATATATATATATTTGGCATTCGAAACATGACAAATGGATTTATAAATGAATTTTACAAAGTGTTATAGAATTCATTTATTTCAAGGGACGCTAAAGCAAAACATATTCCTTGCAGAGAGCTCACTCGTGCCTTGTTGTAGAGGATCGACAAGTGATTTCTCATGTGGAGGCATAGAAAAGAATGGATCAAAAGAGTATGTGATATGCAAGAAACCAGAGTTATCAATAATTTGGGATATGGTACACCCTTCCCAGAATGGTTGGCATCAAGTTTATTTGGCCTTGAAATCTTCACTTCACAAACTCTATTAAAGCAAAAAATTAGATATCATATTTGCAATTAACTAGATGAGTTATCTATATAATTTGGAATTATAAGTAAATCTATATTTACTATTTATGTTTAATATTATACACCATTTCCCATTGCAACCTATAAGGTCTAGGATGCTCAATGCACCTTTTTTTTTTTTTTTGACTTACATATCCTCACATGCACCCAAGGAGTGGGAGTTTATATTTGCAAGCATGGGGCATCGAACTCGAGTGGTTCAGCCTTCACACTAACATCTTCTCCATCTCTTCCAATCCTCACCCCCCTCTCAATTCACTTTTTTTTTTTACAAAGATATACGCACACACACACACCACACTTACGTATTCAAAGGAGGAGGGATTTTTTGTTGTAGTTGATGGGGCTCGAACTCAGGTCTTCATGCCTCCACGCGCTAAATGCACTAAAAACCTAATTCCACCACTAAAATAATGCTAGCTAGCCTCTTCTATCATCAAACGAAACATATTCCCTTTAACCAAGCAATGAGTATAAAAAATGTTCTCTCTTTCTTATACAATTAAGGATTCCCCACTAGCAACAAGTTCAACATGTTGGTTATAAAATTCATATTCTAACTCATGTCTTTGATCATCACTATTTTCAGATTCAATAAACCCATCCTTCAGAGCAAATTTGCGTACTTTTGTTATTAGGACATAGAGATGTAATATGTGATTGTACTGGACAATTGAAACATTTAATAACTTTATATTTTTCATTAGGAGTTTGATTAAAAGGATTTCCTTTATAACCAAAAGTACCATCCTTCTCTTTATAATTGCCTTCCATTTCTTTACTTTTATCTATGCTTTTGTCCTCCTTTCGTTTTACCTTAAATCCCATGAGCTGAGCTGTTGGGACTCCAACTTTCATTCGCAACCTTTTGCTTGAGTTGTTGCTCTATTTTCATGGTCATGCTCACCATATCATCCATCGCTACATATTGATGTTCGAAATTATATGTATATATTTGTTAAAATAAATATATAATATATATTTTATTGGTGTGAATGGAAATGAGGGGTTTTGTTAGTTAAATAACAAGACTGAAATAGGTTTATAAATAAATTAATCCATTGTGGCAATTAAACGGGTTGAAAGATGTTGGGCCCTCGCTCTGTCGTCGTCATCGCTCGCTCGGTTCGGCTTTGGATTCGGTCAAAATATTTGATTTGATTAAATTCCGAAGCAGAAGTAGTTACTGCTACATGGATTGTTCGGTTCAACCTCCAAACCATTGCAACTTTTCAAGTTGCACCCCTTGCATTTCTATAAATACCAATCAACCCCCAACGTTTTAAAGCACTTGCAAAGTTACAGAATTAAAAAAAAAAAAAGTCTGCATCACTTTCTTCTCCATTCTCTTTTCTTCCGAAAATTTGAAGTACCTCTATACCAGTAAGGTTTTATACCGTTCTATCATAGGAGGAATTATTCTATTAATTTTGAGTACCAAGAGAGGAATAAAATTACTTAAGGATAAACAGTTAATTTTGTTGCCTAGGTATTTATTTATTTTATTGCATTTTTTATAGCATTATTAATTTTTAATTACTTTAAAATTAATATAAGTATTATGGAAATAACAATTGATACAACTCAACAATGTTAGAAATTTCTCGATTTAAGCCTCCAAGAAAACTTGAATTCTGCAAACTCTGATCCACTTAGATTGATCTCGGAACTAAGTAGATATAATTAAACACTTCATTTGAAAAAAAAATAAAAAAGTAGGATTCTCGCAAGTAGCACCCAAAAACTTTTCCGTTCCCGATTATGCCAATTCCCACCAAAATCCCTTAATTGATGGATTCGATTCTTCTTTTTCCTGACAGTGTTATTATTATTATTTTTTTTTTTTGAAAAAGATATATCTACCACTGGACTACTTCCTTGTTCGCAATAGGATTAAAATAACTTTTCATGTTTCCACCATGCAACTAAAATAACTACTTTGCCCGTTGCTTCCAATAAACCCCAATAAATAAGCAATTTATAATACTACCTCCGTTTCTAAATTGGTGAGACTTTAGGGCTTTTTGTTGTTTCAAAATAGTTGAGACTTTTGATATTTTGGATAGATTTATGATGATTTTGCCCTTTGTCTTTGAGTGAAGGGGGAAAAAAATAATTGTTAATGGGCTTTATGACATATATAGCCAAAGAAAATGGAGAGAGAAAGAGAGAAAAAAACTGACATCTACAGGCGTTGACAGTGGAGACAAGAAGAGAGAGAAAATGCATGGATAAAGGAAAAAGTTGGTCTAGATGTCAGGTGTGCATTTTGTGAAAAATGCAGCCAATATCTCTAATACATTTCATATAAAATAGTGCATAATATCTGATATATACCCAAAATTTATATGGAGTGGAAAAATAACTGACACCCAAAATTTCTGCCTCCAGATTCCATCATTTCTTTATCTGACAGAGGTGCTCTTTTTTGCTTGCGTCAGCGTCCTTTTGGTAGAAGGTGTTTGAAGAATAAGCATTCTTTCTTTTCCTTTTTAAGGGCTTTTTGGGGAGAAAAAATTTAAGAAAAATTGGGTGAAATAATGAAAGTCTCACTAATTTAGAAACGGAGGTAGTATATTATTTTTGTTGGTCCCGTGGCAACTAAGAGGGGGGGTGAATTAGTGGCCTTCTAAAAATTTAAGCGGAAATTTGGTGGTTTGAAAAGAAGGATTTTATAGTGGTTCGGCTATAATATCGAGCCTACATCCACTTCTTCAATCCTAGAAAGGAATTGGGTTCTACCAAAACCAATGAAAAATACAAGAGGTTTTTACAAGTTCACCTCAAACTTAGGGTTTGTGCTCACCCCAAACTTACAATTAACAAGAATGAGAATTTAAAGCTTACTCTCAAACTATAATAACCAAGAATGAAGTGGGTTTAATGCTAACCCAATCAACAATAACATACAAGAGTAGTTGAAAGAGGTAGAAAAGAGGTTTTGCACAACAAGGTTGTTAAGAGTAATGAATATGATGGTTGTCTTGCCTTATGAATGCTGTTTTGATGGGTTTTTATACTCCCAGTCGAAGAAACTATCCGTTGTTCCAATAATTTAATTATTTTCAGAACTTTGACAGACTACTCGTGCGAGTACCTCAATTCACGCGAGTTGAGACACATTTTTCTCCAATGATCATATAATAGGCTCCTTCCATGTCAGCAATTTTTAAATGTACTAGCCGTTATAGGCTTTTGAATTGCAACTCGCGCGAGTTGCTTGAGTGAACTCGTGCGAGGTTGGAGCAACTCGCTCGAGTATTTTGCTTCTGGAATTTTGAGTGGCCCAAAATACTCGCGCGAGTTGAGGAACTCGTAAGTGAACCCCCTGAACTCGTGTGAGGTTGAAGCTAGTCGGGCGAGTAATTGGTGACTGGAAGTTTTTAGTATGGAAGAAATACTCGGACGAGTTGAGGAACTCGTGAGTGATTTTACTGAATGTTTGACTCATGAACTCTGGCGAGGTTGGAGCAACTCGCTCGAGTATTTTGCTTCTGGAATTTTGAGTGGCCCAAAATACTCACGCAAGTTGAGGAACTCGTGAGTGAACCCCCTGAACTCGTGCGAGGTTAAAGCTAGTCAGGCGAGTAATTGGTGACTAGAAGTTTTGAGTATGGAAGAAATACTCGGATGAGTTGAGGAACTCGTGAGTGATTTTACTGAATGTTTGACTCATGAACTCGGGCAAGGTTGGAGCAACTCGCTCGAGTATTTTTCTTCTGGAATTTTGAGTGGCCCAAAATACTCGCGCGAGTTGAGGAACTCGTGCGAGTACCCCCTGAACTCGTGCGAGGTTGAAGCTAGTCGCGCGAGTAATTGGTGACTGGAAGTTTTGAGTGTGGAAGAAATACTCGGACGAGTTGAGGAACTCGTGCAAGTACCTTGTTTCAAGTCTTCAATTTTCTTGTGTTTAAAAGATTTGTCTCCACTTGTCTTGACTTGAACTTGCTGAAAACACTTTGAAGCACATTAGTAGATCACAAACTCAAGTTGATTTGTCAAAGAAATAAATTTGAGGAATTTTGGCAATTCGAGCCCAACAACTTTAGCATCTCAAAATCACTCACAATTTGATTGTAAACTGGACCCCTCAAATGTCAAATAGTTCTCAGTCAATCCTCCAAATAAGATTTATACTTTAGTCAGAAAGCTTATTTTGCAATTTACAAATATTATTTTTTAATATTGTCCAATTATATTTTTCTTGAACGATTCAATTGATTAGATTTTAGGAATAAAAAAAATCTATTCATGAATTTTTTAACCAATTTCAAAATTTCATATATATAACTCTAAAATTTGAAAAACACAAAAGAAAAAAAAACTATTAAGTAATTATATTTTTTAAATAAAACTAAC
Organism: Croton laevigatus; assembly: GCA_949640765.1. Classification (NCBI taxonomy): domain Eukaryota; kingdom Viridiplantae; phylum Streptophyta; class Magnoliopsida; order Malpighiales; family Euphorbiaceae; genus Croton; species Croton laevigatus. The sequence goes on along the minus strand of CATIWJ010225180.1, from coordinate 4,642 downwards.
ATATATAAAGACTACAATGATCATATATAATTAACATGCAAAAATTATTTTCATATATCAAAATAATGTAGAATTATGAATTTTAATAAAAATTTATCAAAACCTGTAAGTTATTCAAAAAAAAGTTGAGCCTCTAATTTGAATTGAATATGCAAAAAATATATAATATAATATGGATAGATTAGATTTTAATAAAAATAAATAAATTTTATTAAACACTAATTTCAATTGAAATCACGAAAAATAATCGAATATAGATAAATTGAATTTTGATAATAAAAAATTATCAACAAAGCATTATAGGAATGGTTTTGATTTCCTGTATAAAATAAAAGATTAATAAATTCATAAATTTTTCCTACTTTCATTCAGAATTCATTAAATTAATTAATTTAATATAATTTTAAAATGACATATTTAACCTCAAGAAATTAGATATTATAATAATTCTTCTAGTTTTCGCTAAGCGTGAGTTGCACACATTTCATATTTTTCATATTTGTCTTTATTTTATTTATAATACTATATATTTATATAAAATATTATTTTTTTTCATTTTTTAGCTCTATTTTTTTAATATTTTTTTTATTGATTTGAGTTTTTATTTTAAATTTAGTTTTATATTTTAAATTATGTATGTTTATATATAATTTTAATTTTTTTTTTCAAATAAATTGTACGTTTCATATATTTTATTTTCTCCTTATTCTTTTTCGCCATCTTCTAATTTTGAAAGCTTTAGATTAGAGAGATTTAAAGTGATACAACCCTAAACATTGAACCTATATATATAAGTAAAATATGTAACAAAATCCTATACTAAAATAATATAAATTTTAAAAATTATTAATCTTAATATTTATTATTCCTAAAATTATTAATTTTAAGATTTATTAATCCTAAATTAGAATTAAATAGCTACCAAATAATAGTGCAATTTCATTTAAAAGGCTGGATGCAGTCTTTTTTTTTTTTTTTTGACTCCATCAAATCTTCTCTTTTCTTATTAATCATTAATTCTAATCTAATTAAAACAATCCCTAATAAAAAAATATAACATGTTAAAAGCACTTCATCAAGTCTTCTCTTTTTTTTTTCATCATTATAATTCTAATCTAATTAAAACAAATTATAATTAAAAATATAACACGTAATTAAAAGTTCAACTCATAAAAATATCTGTGTGTGGAAAGTTCATCTTTCGAATCCACAGGTCGTTAAAAGTCTATACATATTGTGAAAATCTCTAAATCTCTAAATCTCTTTGTACCTAATGAAAGAACCATAAACTAATAAATTATCTTAAATTTATGTTAAAATAATAAATTAATATAATTTGTTATTCTTCATCATTAATTCTAATCTAATTAAAATAACTTATGATTAAAATATAACCCATAATAAAAAAAAAAAATAAATTGAATAATATATGTGCATGGATGAAAAGAATAATATAAATTGATATGTTAAAATTTCTGTTTCTAAATTCACAGGTCTTTTAAAATTCTACACAGTTCCTAGAAATCTCCAAATCTCTTCATACCTAACGAAAAAAAAATAGAAAATAATAAATTATCTTAAAATTTATATAAAAAAAGTAAATTATCATTAATTCTAATCTAATTAAAATAACTTATAATTTAAAATATAATCTGTAATTAAAAAAATTAAATAATATATATACATGAATTAAAAGAATAATATAACTTTAATTATAAAAAAATTCAATTCAGTTGTAATACTGGTTTTATCTATAGTTGCATGCTTTAATGCTTTTATGGTTAATTAATTCAAAGTTATGCTTAATTGCTCTTAACAATTGCTAAAAAGTCTAGAAATTTTGGGTGAACTATATTGCCCACTCTTCACCATAAATCTCCAGCGGAAACACCACAAGTATTTCGAATAATTAAACTAATTATTAATTATAGAATTTAAATTATAATTATATTCATAATTAATTATATTAATTTATTATGTTCACGTTAATAATTAAAATAGTATCTTATTTGAATATGATTTGAATTTAATTAATTAATTATAAATAATTTAAATTATAACCATATTCATAATTAATTATATTAATTTATTATTTGAATATTAATAAAATAATTAAAATATTATCTTATTAAAATATAATTGAAATTTAATTAATTAATTATAAATAATTATATAGTATTACTTATTAGAATATGATTTTAATTTAATTAATTAATTATTATAAATAATTATATAGAGACAATTTTATTCTCGATAATATAGATTTTATAAGGGTATTTTGGAAAGTGAATTGTATATAATATAGATTAGTTAAGGTTATTTTTTAAAGGAAATTAATTAAGGTTATTTGAACTTCCTAAAACTAATTAGCTAAAATCATCACAAAATTTAAGAAAAAAAACTCCTACATTTATTGTTTGTTTTTATAAATAAATAAATGTACGGTTATCATGTTAAAAAAAAAAAACAGCTAAAACGTTCCTTTATCTCTACATCCTCCTCTGAAATCTCCATTAAACATGGATATGAAGCAAGCAAACTCTTTTTCCCTTTTAATTTTGTTTTCTGTTTCTTTTATTTCCAGAGGTTAGCCATTTCTTCTTTATATGTAATTGGTATATAAAATTATTTTGTTTTTCCCATGGTTTGTGGCAAAATGCAGGAGTTGATGGCTTAAAGCTATTTGTATTTGGAGATTCATATGTAGACACTGGCAATTTCAAAAGAAACCAAGGATCCTGGCTTCCACCTTACGGTTCTAGTTTTCCCGGCAGACCCAGTGGCCGCTTCTCTGATGGCCGTGTTCTCACTGACTATATCGGTACTAAAAAATTTTTCAGTTTGCTTTGACGAACTTAATTTTCAATAAATTCAATTTTATTCACTGATATGTAGTCCACAATATTATCTTGTCTGTTAGTAGTCTCTTTTATATTATAAAGAACCTATTTAAAAAAAACTACGAAAAAGTAAATGCCATATCATTCACGTTTGTTGAAACACAATCGCATTCCTTTATAAACTTAAAGGACAAAGTGGGTTTTTATGCATATGCATTCGGACGATAAAAATTCCATGATTCGAATATGAAATATGGACTTGATCAATGTTTTGATGTAACACAAAAAATTCGAATTTTGAGAGAAATATTGCTTTATGTTATAAAAATTTTCCACGACCCAGAGATGAAATAAGATACCAATTGAAATTTGGGTACCAAAATTCAAAGTTTGGATACAATCAATGAAAATTACTCTGTTTATATGTATATGCAGCTTCATTTCTTGGCATAAAATCTCCTATCCCTTACAAATGGAGAAAATATGCAAACAAAACCCAACTAAAGCGTGGAATGAATTTTGCATTTGGAGGGAGTGGTGTTTTTGATACTTGGATTAGAGATTTACCAAATTTGAATGCCCAAATCAATCATTTGGAGCTCCAACTTCATCACCAAATTTATACCAAACAAGACCTTTCCAATTCTGTGGCTTTGGTGTCTACCTCCGGTAATGATTATGCTTTCTATTTGCAAAACAATGGCTCTCTTCAGGTTCTACGTCTTTAACACTCTTTCTTTCTTTCCTTTTTTTTTTTTTTTTTTTTAAGTCAACGTCGATTTATTAATTTTGTCACAAATGCTGGAAGTCTCGAGTCGAGAACTCAAAATTTTGGTTTGTTTTTTCAAATTGCACGGTGAATTGTCTATAACGTATGTCGAAATCAATTTCAATGAATCATAATTTTTATAATTTGACTTTGTATTATAAATTTGACATAGAATAATTTATATTGCAGTTACATGAAATTTATAATATATAATCAAATTTTGTAAATTGTAACTCACTAAAATTAATTTCGAAACTCAGTACAGGCAGTCTACAGTGTGATTTGAAAAACTAAAAAATAAAAAAGGACAGATATCGATGAGACCTGTAGCATTACTCTATATTTATTTATAAGAATATTTACAAATTATCCATAAAGTTTGTTAAAATTTATTATTTTGTCTCTCTAATTTTAAAAATAGATTTTGTAGGTTTTCCCCCCCTCAAGTTCAATAGATATGTTTACACAACTATCACTGTTTCCATATAAATCAATAACATTATTCAGAATTTGGGATTCACAATGAAAAAAAACTACAAATTCTAATAAAATAAACAATAAAGCATAAATTTAGTAGGATTAATCAAGTAGATTAACGAAAAATATAGCATTATTTACTAAAAAGCCATATCAGTCTAGTAGAATTAAAATATAAGGGTATCGAGACAAAATAACATATTAAGACTAATTTCAGGGATAATTATCCCATACTTATACGGGCAATGATTCTAAAGATGGAGTCACTGTAAAGTGTAGAAATTATGTTGAAAGATGTTATTTGTTGGGGTTCCTTATATTTTGTTTTCCTTAAACTCAACAGAATATGGCAAATTTAACAAGGAGAATTGTAAAACAACTAGCTAAAGATGCAAAACATATTCATGATTTGGGAGTTGGAAAAGTAGCAGTAGTTGGGATGGGAGCTGCTGGATGCTTTCCTCAAGATACAATCCAATCCTTATACACAAGTTGCAACATAAGCTTCAATTTAGCCTCCGAATTTCACAATCGAATGCTCCGACGTGCTCTTCGA
>CATIWJ010225175.1:0-11286 GCA_949640765.1 Croton laevigatus | reverse complement strand
AAATATTCGAATTTATACTTAAATTAAAATTAAAAATTAAGATTATTTTAGAAAAATATAATATCCATCTATTATGAAGAAGTGACTTACATGAAGAGATTCTCCAATTAAGATGAAGAAAGAATCATGAGAAAATGTTACAGGAATCCAATCTCCATTTCTTGTTTGTATCTCTAACCCATCCACTAGATTTTGATGAAATATGCTTAGGATGTTCTTGTCTGTATGAGCTCTTAGCCCTATTTTTTTCTCAGTAGTTTGAGGTGCTTCATATTTGGCCAACCTTAGAAAATAATATGCAGAGTTCATATGTTCTTCTAAATATTTTTCAACTCCAAAGCTCTCCACAATCATTCTCCTTATTATTCGATCTAATTCTACCATCTTCTCCGAAAATGAATGCAAGGTTTTGCTGCAAAAACAAAAAATTAATTTGAAAAAAATTAAATTTGAAACCAATTAATGAAGAAAAGGAGGAAAGAAAGAGTGACAAACCAGAGTTTTATGTTTTCTTGTCGATATAAGACATTGGTAAAGGTAGATTGGACCTGGTTGTAGATATCAGGTTCAATTATGGCTAAGCTCTCATATAGTGAAGAAGATGATCCAAGATAGCCATGGAAAGGTTTTTCAGAAACATTTAGCTTTTTAATTTCTAAAGGCAACTGAAATAAGTCGTCCATGGCTTCATTAATAGATTTACGAAGGTCTTCAGGAATCTTATCGAACAAAACCTGAAAACAGCCATATTCTTCTGCGGCTTTTTGAACTTGGGATTTCAATGATTCCCACGTAAATGTGCCTGGATTTAGGTCTGTGTTTGAGAAATCTATCACTGGAATGCTATTGTTGTTCATTTTATTGTTTTACCAAAAACTACAGTCAACTTCTGTTTCCTAAAGCAGCAATGTTATATAAATCCATGTATGGAAGCTAAAGGACCTTTCAAATTTTGGACACCAAATTATGTCTCGCAGGGACCATTTTTAGGTCATTTTCTATCTTTTTCTTTTAATTGTTATTAACGTTGCTTACTACACATACAATACCTTTTTTTTTTTGAAAAAACTAATATATTTAAAATTGACTAGTTTGGCTATTGATTGATCATTTTCAGTAAAATATATAATGAAACAAACAAAACTTCCGGTGTGGAGGGTTAGTTCATGACTCTAATAGAGCATGGGTGGCTGGGGTTCGGCATCGATTTGGGATCTTATTCTATCCTTCAAGCTGAGCTTTGGGTTTGATATGGTCAAAAAAAAAAAAAAAGGGGGTATGATATCAAGGACCAAATTTTTTATTATTAAAGGTTGTTAATTTTGAAAAAGAAAAATTCAAATCAATTTGATATTATCAAAGAAGTTCTCGTTGGAGCACATTACATATATGATCAAGACTAACTAATAATAGTCCTTTTATTATTATTTTTTATTGATTTTCCAATTAGTTTTACATCCAATTTGACCCTAACATTATTATATTACTAAAGACATTGAAGCGGATAACGAATTTGATCCTAATATTATTATATTTTTAAAAAGTATAGAAGCGGATAATGAATGAAAAATTAAAATCTCTTTATCTATACCAACTCAAATATTATTTGAAATTTAGGTTTTTAATTAAAATTTTATTCTTACACATTTTAATTTCTAATACATGCAAAACTAATGGAAAATCAAGAAAAACTAACAAGGATTAAGTAGTATGATAGTTGCAAAGTTGAGGGATGATTTAGTTAGTTTTAAAATTAGAGGCACTAAGTAGTCAATTATGTGATACCTTAGTGACCTTGTAGTACTTTTCCCTTTTATGTATAACGTATGTCCAACTTACTAAGTCTAATTAATAAATAATAAATGACTAAATGATATAAATGACTAATGACACTTAGAGCATCTCTAATGCAACACTTTCTATTAGCTTATGTGTCATACATAATAGAAAGTATGAGAAAGAATGTGCGAGAAAGAATGTGCACAAATGTCTATGAACACACATCCACTTTAAAATTTTTATCTCCAATGCAACACTTTCTATTTCATTTTTTTCTTCTTTCTTAGAATTAAAATTTAATTTTTGACCAATCACCATACAACATTAAATGTAGACATTGTCAAGAAGGCTTTCTAGAAGTAGAAAGTGAACTTGACAATGTCAATTCCACATAAGCTTGACATTCTAAATGGACATTAGCATTGGAGAGCTTTTTTTAAAAAAATTTTCTATTTTGCTTATGTGTCATGTGCACAAGACCAATTTCATGTTGCATTGGAGATGCTCTTAGGATCCATATTCTTCACAAAGAGTGATGCATTTATAATAGGATTAATTTCTCTATGCATATTTTTGGTCCTTTCACCGACTTTTCTGTTAAGGACATGGCTTCAAGGACTATATGCAATCCCATTCATCTTTTTCATCTCTTTCCCATATTTCATTTTTCTTCGATAAAATAGATCGGTTGAAGTTATGAGAAAGAAAAACCTAAAATATCAAAGCTGTAATGTTCCATTGAGTATGATTCAGTCGTAGCCCAAAATATCGTTTTTCAAGACTGTAATCAACTAGACATAATTTGGAGTTTTTTTTATTTTATCAGTCAATTTAATCTTTTATTTATAATTTTTATCGAAGAAAAACTTAACTTACATGGTAAAATCTATGTCCACAAGAATGCTATAAACCACCCGAGATCCCAACTTGACCATATAAGAGCATCTCCAATGATAATGTGGATTGCAGCTGATGTGTCGATTGAAATAGAAAAAATGAACGATTACGTAGCTAACTGTTTATTTCTAGAGTTTAACTTTTAAAAAATTGTTTCCAATGCAATATCTTTTATTTTCTATTTGCTTCTATTTCTGGGGTATACAATTTAATGAATCACGTAACAACATTAACATAGATAATGTCTAGCTAACCCTATAAAAATAAAAAATCTGCTAGACATTGTCTATTGACACGTTAACATGATTAGATAGACATTACATTGAAAATGATTTTTAAAAAAAAAATTATTTTTAGTTATCTGAGTGTCCATGAAAACTTGGGACTTCAATTAATGAAAACAAAAGAAACATAAATGATTAGACAATAAATTTTTTAAAATAAATAATTGAAAAAAAAAATTGAAATTATGATTGGGTTGGAATCTCTTTATCATTTTCATATTTTAAGATTTAATTTAATAATTACTCATACAGTATTTGCTTTAAAATGAATTATAAATCTCTTTTCAAAATGATAAAATGTCTTTTCACCACCAAATTGACGTAAACTGCCAAATTAAATTTGATCATAATTTTGGGCAGATTATAGAGAATAATGAGTTGGTGCCGGCCTAGCTGTAGTGCTCCATTATTTCATTTTTTAAAAAGGTTAAAACAGAAGCAGTCCGACACTTACAACAAAAAATAATTCAATAAATAATATGAGGAACCAAAATAATAATTCTTGAGAGTAGGCACCGAATTTATCTTGGCATCATCTGCTAACGATGCTTAAGGTAATCATTGTAATCGTGATAAACCTCTAGCTCAAATGATTAGAATAAGACACCTCTATCGTCAGAGTGGAATTCTAATAACTTACCTAAAAAACATAATTTACCATTTAAAAAATAAAGAAAAGGCAATCACTCTAATCAAAACGCTTATGGAGAAATTCCAGCTCTCCCATGGCTTTTATTATATATCCATCTTTGGGTAGAGAAAATAATGAAGCTGAATACCTTGCTTTTTTTTTTTTCTACTCATCATAACCCTATGATATGGGCCAACATAATCGACCGTTCCTCCATGCCTGCAATAATGACGAACTTGGAATTAGAAGGTGGAAGGGAATATATTATTTTAAAATTATTTCAATTTATATAAGAGCGCCCTTACATAAGAATAATAACACGTGTTTCGAATGTTCGTATGGATATATGTGCAATTTGTCATTAATAAATTCCAAATTTCTTCTTAATGGTTGAATTGAAACTTGCATTTTTAGAGAAGAACCCTTTGAAATAATACTGAAATTAGAGTTAAAAATTAAGATTATTTTAGAAAAATAATAGCCGTCTATTATGAAGAAGAGACTTACATTAAGAGACACTCCAATTAAGGTGAGGAAAGAAACAGGAGAACATGTTATAGGAATCCATTCTACACTTCTTGTTTGTTTCTCTAACCTATCTACTAGATTTTAACAAAATATGCTTAGGATGTTCTTGTCTGTATGATCTCTTAGCCCTTTGAGGTGCATTGTATTTGGCCAATCAGCAAATAATTAATTTTATTATATATCCAGGAAAAACTTAACATATAATGGCATTCTAAACCGAAGAAATATCCCGAAAAGAAAACACAATCTAGCCCTGATATGTTAAGTGAAAAACCTGAAGCCACCTCAATTAAAAACAGAAAAAAAAATAGAACATTTAGATCAAAACAAAACTAAAAAACAGCAGCTTTTGAGATAAAAGCAAGCTTCCTGTGATGAGTTTACATCCAAGCAATGAAAGTTTCAGTTCTATGCACTCCCGATTTTGCAAGTGCATCTGCAAAATGGTTGCAACATGTAAATTCTAGGAGCATTTCTGAATGGTATAACCTTAGAAAATAATATGTAGAGTTTATATGTTCTTCTAAATATTTTTCGACTCCAAGGCTCTCCACAATCATTCTCCTTATTTTTCGATCTAATTCTACCATTTTCGCAGAAAATGAATGATGCAAACACAAAATATTAATTAGAAATAAATTAAATTGTACTTGGAACTAATTAATGAACAGAGAAACAAACCAGAGTTTTATGTTTCCTTCAGGATATAAGACTTTAGTGAAAGTAGATTGGACCTGATTGTAAATATCAGGTTCAATTATGGCTTAGCTCTCATATTGTGAAGAAAATGATCCAAGATAGCAAATAAAGGGTTTTTCAGAAACATTTAGCTCTTTAAATTCTAAATTAAAGGCAATTGATTATAACTCTTCAACTTTCTTCTTGTAACTCTCTATTAGTTTTTTGATCATTTCTCTTGGTCCTTTATAATATATCACTCAATTATAAAAAAAAAAAAAAAAAACTCTTCCATTGCTTCATTAATGGATTTTTGAAGCTCTTCAGCACTCTTATTGAACAAAACCTTAAAACAACCATATTCTTCTGCTGCTTTTCGAACATGGGATTTCGATAAATCCCGTGCAAAATTGCCTGGATTTGAGTCTGTATATAGGAAATCTATCACGGGAAAGGCTAGTAGTGTTGTTCATATTGTTGTTTTCGCATAAACTTCAGTCAACTTCTATTTTCCGAAGCTGCAATGTTTAATAAATTATTGATAAAAAGATAATTTCTTCTCAAAATTAGTTATTATTCTTTAAAATTGTTATAACTGTTCATCTAACGATAAATTATAACAATTTGTCATCTAAATTTATCAATAAATTAAGTTCAAATACAGATGATTTCTCGCTTTGCAATAGTAACATTCAAAATAGAAATAGATTAATTTCTTCCACCTTAGGTGATAATCACCTGTTATAGTCAAGCCCTCCTTTATCTTCTTTCATCATCCAAAGAAATGGGTTAATACATACTTTGATCCCTCAGCTTTAGGCCAAATATGTGTTTGGCTATCTTATCTTTTCGAGCCACTACTTTGATACCTAACGTTTGAAAACGTTAATTTTTTTATTCTTAGCAAAGTTAACCCAAACAGAAATTCACGTTTGGGTTACACGCGCAAAATTAAATATTATTTTATTATTATTATTATTATTATTTTAATCTTCTAATCTTCTTCTTCCTCCAGCCCTCCATTTCCGCTTCTCTCATTCATTTTCCTCCATAATCACAACCACCACCAACATAACCAGTAGCCAAAACCAAAAATTAAAAACCATTAATTAATTTTGCACAAATCAAATTCAAACCAAATAATCACAATCATTCATCCCAAACCTCCTCTATTTTTCGTTTTTGCTTTGAACCAACCAAATCAGCAAGTGTTCTTTCCCATTTGAGATTTTTTATCTATTTTCATTAAAACCCAGTTTGTCAAACTAACTCCATTTTCAAATTCTTCAAGCAAACCTGAAAATTTAAAAGGAAGATACAAATTCTTCTCAGTTCTAAATCAATCACAAAGCATGTAACTACAATAGGAAAGGAAAATTTAGTTCTTCATCAGTATTGGCTGGTTGAAAGAGGTGGCGGTGAAGGTGGTAAAGATGGAGGAGGCAGTGGCGGGTGAAGATTTGGTGGAGGATCTAAACTTTGGAAAATAGTGATGGAGGCAGAGCAAAGGAATTGAAGTTGAGGAAAGGATCCAAGCTTTTTAGAAGGTCTGGTGCAACTATGTAGAAAGTTAAGCAGAGAAGATGAAGGCCGTGAAATTGGTTGGACAAGAAAACAGTGGGTGGTAAAAATCCCTTTAGGAATTTTCACAAACACCTTCCCTGCACTATTGGATTTCTAATGATATGCAAAACAGAGGAAATACATATCACCAATAAAGAGAAGAAAGCTACAGGCAAGACAAAGATACACAAATAACAAAACAATCAACATATCATGACCAAAATTTTCCATTTCCAGCTCATCAATCAACAGATCAATTTTTGAATCAACATCCTCCTTGTACCCATTAGTTGAAAAGAAGAAAATGCCAATTGAAGAGCTTAGAACTGAAACAGAGATCATGTTCAGGGAATGCCCGAGTTGTGAGTGGTGGGTTCGATCAATTGAGGTCCGTCCAAGGAAGCCATCCTTTTTCCCAATCTCGTCCTCATCGTCCTCTCCAATGGTTGAATTCACTGTGATTTACAAATTGTTCAACCCATATCCGTTGTAAACTTGACTTGAAGTTTATGGCGTGATTGTTGCATTGAGATTTGGTATGAGATTGAGATTTGAGAGTTCTAATGTTATGTGGGTGTATTAGCGAATCTGACCTGAAAACGAAGAGTTGATGGTGGCGGGTGAGAAGGAGGCGGCGGTAGAGATGGAGGTGGCGGGTGAAGGCCGGTGAGGAGAGGAAGAGAATTTAAGTAATAAATATTATTAAAATAAACAAATAATAATATAAAAATAAACAAATAATAATATTATATTGTCCTTTTATTCAATCTCACGCTCCTTCAATAATTTGTGATCCACTTTCCTGTCCAGGGATCAAAACATTAACGTTTTTTAAACGTTAAGGATTAAAGTGGCGCCCTGAAAAGATAAGGGAGCCAAATGCATGTTTGGGCCATAGTTGAAGGATCAAAGTATGTATTAATCCCAAAGAAATCATTCGAGGAAAAGTAGACTTCTTTCTGGCAAAATTGCCAATTCCCTCCCTCTCATCTCCACATCTCGCCTCCCCAAATTCACAACATTCAATTTCGCCTTTCTTTTCTCAATCTGATTTTTCTTTACACTCTGCAAACTGCTTTGATAGTTCAAAATCAAAATCTGAAACCAATCTAAAGAAATTTTTTATGAAACTACCGAAGCCATAAGAACTTGGGATTTGGGCAAATAACTGAGACTTTTTATAATTGCCAGAATCAGATATGGTGGAGGTTTTTGTTAAACAATTCATTTGTAAAAAAAAAATTCCCAACAAATGAATTTAATGAGTTAAAATAACTAATTAAAATTCTAATTTTAGTTTTTTTTTTTTTGGTCTTCAATGGATTTTCTAATGAATTGCACGAAATTTTGTAAAATTCATTTGTTACAAAATAACCACTACCTTCGTTCCATTTTAAATGAGATTTTAGGGCTTTTTGTTGTTCCTAAATAAGTTAGACTTTTGGTATTTTTGGTAGAATATGGACAATTTTGCCCTTTGTCTTATAGTGGGTGTAATTTATTTTTAGTGTGTGGGGGTCCACTTTTATAATGAATGGATATGAGTTAATTACTTTTTGAGTTAGAATGAGAAGAAAATTATAGGAAAAAAAGAAGGTAAATAGTAAAAGTCTCATTTTTTTTGGAATGGATGTAGTATTAAAGTTCGGCTTTTTATTTACCTCTAGCCTGGGACATGGGTTCGTAGGATCCTTGAGGTGATAAATGTGCAGTTCAGCAAACTTGTTTCCAGGCTCGCTTCTCACTGCAATTAGGCTTCCCCAACCAAAATCATTCCTATAAACATTAAATCTTGGGAAACTACTCAACGGCAAAGCATTCTTTGGGAAATCACTCACTTTCATTAGCTTAGGATTCTTTACCATTTGTCTAAATACTTCTTTATCTTCTCTTCACCAATCATTTGATTAAGCTTCAAAGCTGCGTAGCCAATCCCATTTTCAAGTATTTCTCTTGCTTTTGCTACTGATGTTCCGGTCTGAGTCACACTTCTGAAACACTCATCTAGTACCGGAGGTTGAATCCTTGTTCTGATTTTTATTTGAAAAAGGAATCTTGTTTCTTGATCAGGATCAAGATTCTGCTCATTTCGAATCACAGATCGCCAAAGATAACCCAAGATTGATTGTAAAAAGGAGATTCTCTCACACCCAGATTCAGTTTTAGCCTTATCTTTAAGCCCCGTGATTTTTTCCTTACTGAAATGGAATATTCTCTCTACCTTATTAGATGATGAAATGTCTGAGACTCCATTGTTAAGAGCTTCAATGGCTGAGACAGAGAAAGGAAGATGGATAAGGGAAGAAAAGCTGCTACGAAACACGTGTTCAAAGACAGGAGGTTTCATGATTGAGTGGGAAAAAGGAATGAACTACAGAACAGTAAATAAAATTTTATAGTTAAAAATTAACGATTTATTAATTGAAGGTGTTTTTGACAAGCATCTCCCACTAAACCTTTTTCAAGATACATGGTTTTTATTCATTTTAATAAGAAACAACGCTGAATTTTAATATTTTACACAGAACCTCTTAAACTTGTGAAACGGCCCTGGTGATAATGGCTGAGCAGGTCACAGTTCATTCATTTTTCAAGTATAACAACTTTTAGCGAGATATTGGTGAAGAAATTAGTGCAGGAAGAAGAATTGAAAAATATATTTTCTGTATCTTATCGATTTTGGTAATCGTCACTTGCTTATATACATTGATACTCTATGAATTAGTCCTGTACACTAAATATATTGGTCCTGTACACTAAATATGGGCCAGCTATTTACAAGGCCCAATTTTCTAATTTGTATTCTTTCTTTAAGTTTTCATTTGTTAGCCGCCGTCCCTTTTTGTTTTCCTTTAGGTTTTCTTTCTATCATCGCATACTCTTTCACCCCCTCCTCAAGCTGGTACTGGGGAAGAGGAGCCAGACCAAGCTTGCCAATCAAATGGTCAAATAATCTGTGGGATACTGCTTTAGTGAATAGATCAGCGGGTTGTTCACTTGTTGGAACATGAATGGTGGTCAATAAACGTTGCTGAAGATGGTGGCGAACGAGATGGCAGTCAAGCTCGATGTGTTTGGTTCGTTCGTGGAAAACTGGGTTGGTGGAGATGTGGATCGCGGCCTGATTGTCGCAGAACAAAGGTATGGGTGTCTGAACTTTTACTTGAAAATCTTTAAGTAGGGCTACAAGCCACAGAAGCTCACATGTTGCATTTGCCATACTTCTGTACTCGGCTTCAGCAGAAGAACGGCTAACAACCTGTTGTTTCTTTGTTTTCCAGGAGATGAGTGCGTCGCCGAGGAACACACAGTAACCACTAATCGATCGTTTGGTTACCGTGCATGCAGCCCAGTCTGCATCACAGTATGCACGCAGAGAAAGATTCAAGCTTTGGGAAAAAATAGAGCCATTTTGATGGTAGTATGGAGATATTTAAGTAGATGAAGTGCAGCGTTGAGGTGTCCCTGACACAGAGTTTGCATATGCTGAGATAGTTGTTGCACTGTATGCGTAATGTCCGGACGGGAGAAGCTAAGGTACAAAAGTCGACCCATGAGGCGGCGGTAGACTCCTGGATCTGATAATTGATCACCCATAGAAGGTAACAACTTCACGCCATGGACATAAGGTGTATTTGTATATTTGCATTCTGTCATCTTCATATCAATTAGCATATCTTGAATGAACTTTTGTTGGGATAAAAGTAAACCATGTGTAGTCCTGGTGATCTCCAAACCAAGAAAATATTTGGCGAGTCCCAAGTCTTTTATAGTATATTTAGCATGTAAGAAATCCTTCAATTTTGCAATGAGTCATTGTGATGGACTAGCAACTAGGACATCATCAACATAGAGTATTAAAATGATAAGAGTCTAGTCAGACCCTTTAATGAAAAGGCAATGGTCGTTTGGGGGCTGTAGAAAGCCAAATTGAAGTAGGGCAGTAGTCATTTCTTTGTTCCATTGACGACCGGCCTGTTTTAAACAGTAAAGGGACCTTTGCAATTTGCAAACTTGCCCTAATTTTGCTGTTGTATAACCAGGAGGAGGTAACATATATATCTCTTCATCAACAAAGCCATATAGATAAGCATTGTTGACATCCAACTGGTGTAAATGCCACTGATTTGCAACCACCATAGTTAACAATACATGAACAGTAACCATTTTTGCCACCGGGGAGAAACTGTCATTGTAGTCAAAATCCAACCGCTGGTTATATCCTTTAGCAACTAAACGAGCTTTGTATTTATCAACTGTGCCATCCTGTTTATATTTCACACGAAAAACCCACTCGGAGCCTATGGCTTTCTTGCCTTTTGGCAACTCAACCAAGGTCCATGTGTTATTAGCTTCTAATGCATTAAGCTCACATTGCATGGCATTCACCCAATCATTATCATTTTTAGCATGAGAATAAGAAATAGGTTCATGAATTTTAGACACCTTAGCATGAAAAGAATAATATTGACCTGGTGAATGTAAGATGGGGTTAATTTGTTGTTTATGAAATGCAGGTGTTAAAGCACAATAAGTGGAGGCAGATTCTGTTGTAACAAAGTCATTGAGCCAGGTGGGCCTATGCCTTGTTCTTGTACTTCTTCTCAATTCAGGTAAGGGTTGAGAAATTTGGTGCTGTATTTGGTTGTCTGGTAATGGATCAGGTATGACTTCTGGTACGCTGCTTGTTTGTAATTCTGAGGTCTGATTTGGTGACTGTAATTCTGCTGAGTTGGTGTTGGTATGTGATGTTGTGGTTTGGTTTTCTTGGTTTGATGCGTTTTCTGGGTGTATGCATACTGGTAACACAAATTCATAAGAGTCTGTGAGCTTTGTGTAAGAAAAGGGGTATTTATGCTCATGAAACTGTACATCTCTAGAGATTATCATGGTCTGGTCTTTTATGTTATACAGTTTATAACCTTT
>CATIWJ010225143.1:0-12511 GCA_949640765.1 Croton laevigatus | reverse complement strand
CCCACGTTTCATAGTAAAGCTAAGCATATTGACATTAAGTATCAATTTGTGAAAGATTTGGTTGCACGAGGAGAGGTGAATGTTAAATACATTGCTACGCAAGAAATGATAGCAGATCCCCTTACCAAGGCTGTTTCTAGAGATTTGTTTCAGAAACATGTTAAGTCTTTTGGATTGCGTAGATTTTGATTATGTAATATATATGTGTTGATTGAATGTATGAGACATTTACCTTATAAATGTATGAGATGTTTATTTTCGAATGTATGTGACATTTAAGTTATAGATGCATGTGGCATTGGAAGTCATGTTAGACAGGAAGCCACCTACTCACATGGGTGCTGCCTTAACTTTGTTTCGTATATTCAATAAAGTTATGATGAGGCACTATCTTAAATAATTGAGAGCTTATTTATTTTGTGATGCCGTCTTGCTGTGAGCAAGATAAAATCTTACTATTGAGCGAGTAAGTAAAGAAATTTGTGAATTTCTTTTGGGGATTAGTCCTGTCTTAAAAGCCAGTATTGATCTTGAAAAGGTTGAGATCGAACTGTATGGTGTGAGGGATATGCACAGTATAGTGTTAGTAACATGCACCTTCTTCAAATGGAAGAAGAAAGACACCATAACATATGTATCATACCATATGTGCTTTAAAACGGCCTAGAGATCGGAAAATTATGAACCGAAGGTTCTGTGATCTCGATTTTTTCCTATTGTGAGACTCTATTCGATGACATATGGTTTTGGAAATTTACCCTTATGACCTGGGGCATATTTCTGGAGTATGACTTGACTCTATGGTTTTAGCGAAAGTGTAGATCATGAGTGATGCGGCCTCAAGAGTTTTTGTCTGGATCAGAAAGTCAAGTCATTACAAAGGAAATAATATATGAGGGCAAGATTGTTATTGATTGCATTCATGGTTTCATTTGTTTAGCTGATCAGCCTATCGTATATGAGTTTATGATAGTGAATGAATGAAATAATGCTAGAGATTAATTGTGAGTAGCAATGAATACAAAGAAACATTCTGGGGTAAGGCATAGGTTCTAGATAATGGAGGAACCTTCAATGGATTATCGAGAAGACGTATGTCCCTAACAGGTATACGACATTTGAGCTCTCGAGGTATGTTGTCCCACGATCTATTTGCTTGTATGATTTTGAGATTGGATATGACAAATAAGAGGCCAGTCATGTGCGAGTGGGAGATGTTAGACTTAATTAATTATGTATTAATTAATTAAGTATCCACCCATGACTTATGGATCATGGGTGGACCCAGTTGTGATGGGTTGTTGGGTTAATGGGTAACCCAAATAACCCATCACATATATAAGCATCCCTAATACAGAATTAGGGATGCGTAAGATAGAATGCAGTACGTGAAATTTATTTCGCGTTCTTCCGTTTCCAAATATTCTCCCAGAAAACCTCTTCCAATCTCTTCCTCTTAAGTTCTTAGATTGTGAAATTGTTCTCTAGAGCTATATGCTCTATTGACGGCCTAGCATACGATCTATCGCTTCCGCACGTGGAATAGTTCATCAATATCCAGGTATTTATTGCTATTCCAAAACTGTTAATTATATCTGTTATAATTTAATAATCCTTCAGAATCAATTAGGGAGGCTTATGTTAGAAATTCTAGGGTTTATGTCCTAAACCTAAAACATGGTTCTTGTGTAGGAAATCAAGGGGAAAGAGAAAAGGAAGGCAATTGAATAGTTAAAGAGGGCAAAAATACAAGGTTTGGTACTTTAACTATATGGTTTCTATTTTGTTTCAATTTTTGCAAATCCTATTTTATGGTAAAAAAAATATATGTTTATGCATGCTGTGAACTCTGAATTTATATGACGTTTTATGCAAATATTTGTTTGGGCTCACGAAACGTCAAAAACGAACCTAAACAACAAAGACAGTGGAGCTGTCTAGCAGGTACCCTACAGGACAGCCCACTTTCGGGATTTTTCATAAATTCTAGAAATATTATTTCTACCTGAATTTTGGATATGTTGTTCATTGACATGTCTAGTTTATGAGAAAAATATTTTCAGCATGTTTAGTGAAGATTTGATGATGAAAAAGGAAGTTTTTCGGACTGCACCAGGCTGCAGCTCATGATTGGAGCAGTCTGAGGTAGAGGCTGATCCGATCACTGTGCTTAGCCCAGCTCAGTCCAAAATTTTTATGAGATGTTCCTGACATATTAAGCTATTTCTGGTAAAAATTTCAGAATTTTTAGACTTGTAAATAATTTTATATGTATTTTCAAAGTTAGTAGTCGTGACGCAGAAAAATCTGCTAGTTGATAATAAAAGTAGTACGGTATTAAATGTTCGTAAAACAATGTAAATGAATGCTTTAATTGAGATCATATGCAAGTAAAATTGTTAAAATATAAATATATGAATATTCAAGTCATGTTATGAAAAGGAAAATTGCCCTAAGTGAATATGAAACTATTTGAAAACTATTTAAACATAACAAATGAACCTAAATACATTAAGCTCTACTTGGTTTTGGTCGAACCAGGCAGTAAGGGTATGACGCGTCATATATTTATTGAAAAGTGGTACGCAGTATAATTGATATTGGCATACTTATATGGAATGGCGCTTGTTTATTTGCAAATGGCCCGGCTACCTGTAATATGTGCCTGGCTAGTGATTGACATCTGATATGGAAATCTATTAAGTGATTTCAGTACTATGGTACTGTAATTATTGGATATGTGTCCATTATTGGATTGATTTGGATGCCTTATCCCAATGTTCAGCTGTTTACCTAATAGAGCAATGTAAATAAAATACTAAATTGGTAAATACATATACTTATTCGCATAAAACTTTTATGATTTTGTTCGTTTTCTTTGAATACTAATTTATTAAATGTGAAATGATTTTCATTGCTTTTACTTAAATCGCTTTCCATATTATTTATTTTCAATAGTTAAAGTACCCACTGGGCAACAAAGCTCATCAAGTTATTTTCTGTAACTCGCAGTTTAATAGCAGTAGCAGAAGTAGATAATCAGCGTCAGTCTATCGGCATTTCGAGCAGCATTAAGGTTACTTTTTGTTTGTACTTGACTATTAGTAGTGGCATGTATATAAACATAATTAGTACTCCCAGATAACTTTTAGTGTAACTAAAATTTTAGTAAACCTTGGACATATTGTTTGAGTTGAGATTATTGCTTACTGACATAGAAGTGATTATTTTCGGATTATATGAAGAGTGAGGGTATAAGGACGATTGCCGAAGTGTTTGTGAAAAAAATTTTTTGTAGGATCCCAGTGAATAGTAGCAGGGAACTACCCATATGGTCGCTATTACTATTCATGGATCATTCTATGTGTAGCAGAGCTATGGCGAATTTCCCGAAGAAATTGTTCAAAAATTTGGCAAAGTATAAAATGAAAAGAAACAAATAACCAACATTATTTATCTATTCACACATATAATTTGACTCGATACAGCTCTAATAACAATAGGTAGCATTCTTTCGAGGTCTTTCCACTAGACCGAGAAGGGGTGTTACAATCAGACTGCGCATATGGAAGTGTAGTGGAATTGAATAATTAACGATTAATCGGATAAAATAAGAAATGCCAATTAATACATTAACGTCGAATGTTAGAATATAAATAAGGAATTGGTTGTACTAAATTTTATTAATTAGATAACGTTGAGATTTAATTAAGGCTCGGAAACATAAGAAAGGCGAACGATCGGCGCGACATTTGACCAGGTTTGATACTTTATCCTTCCTCAATGTGCTGTGAATATGTGTTATGATGTGTTATGATGTCATGATGTGCTCTATTTGTTATTTGTATTGGCATGAACTCTTGTTGCGTTGTATTTATGATTATGTGTGTAAAGTATCCACTGAGCTTATCGCTTAGCAAGTTAGTGTTTGCTAACTTGTAGGTATCAGAAGCAGAAGTCAAGAAAGAACTAGTATAGTAGAGTGGCATCGGGAATTATCAAAACCTTTGCGTGGCATATACTGAGTATTTATAAGGATTTCAAATGTATTTGTAAAAGTAAAATTTATTGTAATAAAATGTAATGGTGGGAATATTAATAAAAAGAAAAATTTTATATTTTGTATACCGTACAAAGTATACATGTAACCCTTTTATAGGTTTACTTCAGTAGGCGTATATGGGGTGTTACATATTTCATTTAGAAATTTTTGTTAACCCTATGGGTTCTCTCTTGGCCCGAATAGATAAACCACCTTCGGCCACCCTTTCTCTCATTTCTAATTTCCAACCAACTCACTAGACCAAAAGAAGTTGATCGGCAGTCTTAGTTGACAGTGATAAGGCCGGACGGTTGTGATGGTTGCCGCTCTTCTTCGTGTTTCTCTTTTATGTTCCTAACTTTTGAATTATTTTTATTCAAATAATAATTTGAATTCTATTCTGCCTTGATTTCTGCCTCCTCTCTAACTCCCTTTTCTTTCGTTCTCTCCCTGTCTGTATACCTTATGCTCCCCCCTTTTCTTCTTACTTTTCTCCCCCTTTTATACTCTTAATAAACCACCAATATATTACCAAGTGGTTGATTTTCCCACGCCATCCTCCTTTTTGTCTTATTTTTTTTAGAAGGATCCAATTTTGATTTTTCTCCTATTTATATTATACTTACATTTCATTTGCATTTACGTTATAAATGTAACACCTTATCTCAATCTAACGGATAAGTCAAGATGGAATGCTACTTACTGATATTGGAGCTGCAACTTCTAAATTCCGACTTGTTGCTCCGATTGAATTATAATTTTTCTCACTTTCTTCCTTTTACACTTAGCCAAATTTTAGATCTTATTTTACAAAAATTTTGCCAGAGCTTTGCTACACATGCAATATTTCCCAAGAATTTATGAATAGTAACTAACTCGCGTCCCTGCACAAATCACACAAACACTTCTAGGCAACCTCCTTATATCCTCACTCCGTATACAAAATAAATTTCACACTTCTAAACTCAACTCAAAGCATGCCATTATATCTTCATTTACATTCGTATAATGTCTATGGGCTTTAGTACCTGCTTTACTACCATGACTAATATACATGCTAATTTACACAACCCAATGTTTTTGTACATGCCAAACTAGTAATCCATAAATCAAAACTCTACCTGATTTGCTATTGATGAACTGCATATGATGCCATAATGCTATCAAATTCTTTTACCGGCGAGTTAAACATTTAACTAGCTGAGCACTAATGCCTAGTGGTACTTTAACTGCTTGATAAAATAAAATATTAAAACACACAAATCATGCATACATGCTTAATGATAAGATCATGTCTTTAATCCCAAATTACTTCTTTATTACTATTTATAGTGCTCTACTTATTGGTTTGCTGCCTATTTGTATCCTTTTATTGCTTGTTATTTATTTTGATACTGACTTGCTATTATTTTACTCTACAATGTTTTTGTACATGCCAAATTGGTAATCTATAAATCAAAACTCTATTTGATTTGCTGTTGATGAACTGCATATGATGCCATTATGCTATCAAATTTTTTTACCTGTGAGTTAAACACTTAACTAGCTGAGCACTAATGCCCAATGGGTACTTTAACTGCTTGATAAAATAAAATATTAAAACACATAAATCATGCATACATACTTAATGATAAGGGCACATCTTTAATCTTAGATTACTTCTTTATTATTGTTCATAGTGCTCTACTTATTAGTTTGCTACCTGTTTTGTGTCCTTTTGCTGTTCGTTATTTATTTCGATATTGACTTGTTGTTATTTTGCTCTATAAGGTAACAAAACAACTAATGCTAGTAAGGAAACTATACGTAATGACCGAGGCCACTATCTGTTTGTATGATGGGCCAAAGCCCCTGTATGACTATATGATAGGCCGAACCCCCTATATAGATTGTATGGATTGGCCGTTAGGCCTGGGCGCCTCTGTATGTATTATATGATAGGCTGAAGCCTCTATATGATATGTATGAATGGATGAATTGGTTGTAAGCCTTTGTATGAATAGTGTGGACTTGGCGACGAGACTTATCACTTATTTTCTCTCTGGATGTTTGTATGTTTAATTTTATTTTTCTATTTAACTCTATGTCATTACTGTCTATTGACTGGATGCTAATTATGTTGCTAAGTGTAACTAACTTTCTCAATATTTTTTGAATATTAATTATTTGCTGTCTGTGAGTTATTACTATATGTTATTTAGATACCAACTGACATGCTAGAATGTAATTAACTTGCTGCCCACTTGTGACAGCTTGTACCCTTCTCATCATTTCTCTTATATCTTCTTGTATATAAGTATGAATTAGTTGATTCCAGTTTTAAACGTTTTCTAACTCAAAGAGGGATAACTTTGCTTCTTATCGTCTATCCACATTATGTTGTTAACCTAGACAAAATATGTGCCAAATTTATGTTTCTGATTTTGGTTCTACACAAGGCACCAGCCTCATTCCTCTAAGCATAACTTTTTACTCATTTGGTTTTTGTGCAAACTGTTTTTCAGGGTCAAAGTAAACACATAAACCTACATATTTTATGTTTTACACATCTTCAAAATCATTTTCTATAATGGTCTAAAAATTGGTTGAACACAAATAGTCCTGCTATCCAGATTGCCTATTCCAACTTGCATGTATTTTACTAGTTTTGCTATAACTTTTGATTTTCAAGTCCAATTGAGGTGATTAAAAATGCTATGGACAACTTACTTTAAGTGCTACAACTTTGTCTTTTACCACTTAATTAAATAATATCATTTTCATGGTCAAAAGTCACGTTGAAGCTACTGATCCAAAATTGACTTAACAACTACTCATGGCAATCACATAAACAATAGCACATGTTCAATTACTTGAACACAAAGTTCAAGTTACAAAGAAATTCAAGGATTTAAAAAGGAACATACCTTAAAATTTTAGCTTTTTATTCCTTTCCTCTTGCTCTCTTTCTTAATTTCCTATATGAATCCCTTAGCTGAACCCTTTGAATCTTACTTACCTCTCTTGGACTTCTCCTTCCGATTTGAACTTTCCCTTTTTGGTTTTTTTGAAGAGGTGGTCGGCTGGACATAAAGGATTAGGGAAAATGGTTGTTTCTTCATTATATTTCTTAATGTCAAATTTAATTAAATTTAATTTTCCTTTTAATTCCACCTCCACAAAATTAAGGGCTAAGATTTGCCAAGCTAAAATGATTCTAAGGCTAGAATTTTACCATGTGTCATTCTAATGTTTCTCTTTGCTAAATGTTCCAACATTTATCTCCAGTTACATAATAACCCCAATGTTAAAATGACAATTTTGCCTTTTCGTAGAAAAAACCTTCGATATCTCTTTGTACAAATGTTTTTGGGAAAAATCGTGATGCAGCATTAAAAGCGTTATGACCCGATTAATCCTGAGAATGCACTCCTAAGGTCGGATATAGGCACTATTAACAACCTCCAACACTTTATTTTAATTTTACATAATTATCCTTAACTTTTAGGGAAATCCCAATTAGGTCCTTTTAATACCTCCTTATGACTTTCCTGTCTTCCTTTCTTAATATCTCCTTGTATACTGCTCCAAATTTAATGATTCTTATACCAAATGAAACTAGAAATCTAAGGCTACATTGTGTAAAAATTTCATATTAAACTGGGTAGTACATAATGTTTAGCGATGCTTTCCGTCCGACCCTTCTAAACTGCTAGGGGCAGTCTGCACACTGTCTAATAAATCAACCATATCTTTGTCCATACAAATCCAAATAGAGTAATTCTAATTTTTAAATTTAGCTAAGACATAAAGAAACAACTTTTATGCTTTGTACTTTTACAAAATAGGTCATCTAATAGTCCGAAGTTTAGGTTAGAGTCTCAGTTTCTGTTTGAACCTTCCCCACGTGCAGGTTCCCTTTGATTTACTATAATGTCTTGAGCTTTTTGAATTTATTAAAACTGCAATAGTATATTATTCTAGACATATGAAACTACGACTTTTGTGTTTAACACTTCTCCAAATTCTTCCTCTAGCATTAAAAATTTTTCGAAATCAACTTAACTTCCATTCCTTATACTATTTATTTAACTCTTAACCTTTTTTCCTTTATCCAAGCTCTCAATCTAGCATCCCAGATGAACAACTTCAGTCATTTTAACATGCACTAGAGAGTGGGATGTGCCAACAATTGCATTTGCATTTTATTTCAACCTTATTTCATTTTTATTTAATTTCATCTTTCATTCTTCAATAATAATAATAATAATAATAATCCTAACCTCTAATAATTTATCGAATTTTATTTTACCGTTGAATTTTTAACAAATTGTGATGATAATTTTAACATATATTTTATATTTAATGTTTGATAAATTCTTTCCTCAAATTATCTCTTTTGTTGATTTGTTTTGTTGTCATAAATAAAATACTCATTTTTAATCAAATTTATCATAAACTTCCTTTTATCTTTTTATTCTACTAATTCACCATAAAATTGTAGCTGTATTAGTATTTCGGTTTACGTATTTATTTTACGTACTTATTCTTATAAATTTTCCATCTATAAATATTTATTATTAAATTTCCTCTTCTTCTATATTCTAACATTACCTTAAATTTAAACATTTATCTTTAATCTTTATACCATTTATCGAATATCATCAATTTTGTTTGTAACACCTTTATGTTTCCTTTTGGTGTTCTTGAACTTATTTTTTACCAGTTTTACAACATTTATAATCTATTTAAAATAGTGTTATCTCTTAATTATTTAATCATCTCACTTCCCTTGAATTTCATTTTTCAATAACATATTCAAAATACTAATTTAACCCATTTCCTCATATTTTACGATTCCACTTAACTTTTACTAAGTGCTCGATTATTTATTTTCTGTTTACGATCCGTTTACTTCATATTTCATTTCCTTTTAGAATGAGTTTATTTGTTTTTTATTATATGTTTATCATGTTTATGACTTGTTTACTTTTTTTTTATAACACATTTGGTTTCTTAGATTTGCTATTAACAATTTATTATACCTTCATACTTAGATTACTTTGTACTTTTGAATTTACAAATTTCAGGACGGGATAGATCCTTCACCCATACCTAGAAAGATTAATGTAGAATAGGTACAGTGAAAGATCATTATTTTGTTTTAAAGGGTGATGCAAAAAAAGGTGCTTATTAAAGTGCCAAGGATGATGTAACTGCTTTATCCCTATCAACTTCACCAAAACATAATCCATTTATTACCAAACTCCAAAATCTGAATTCTTTCAATAGGATGCCAAAAATCAGCAATGGCATTCCGGAATTTCTAGGAAGAAATTTTTTGACAAGGTTATACTCACCAAAATTATACTGTCCAAAAGCGGCCCGCAAGTATACGAAGTAATTGTAGTACTTCGGTAGCAACCAAGGTCGTATCCTCTCAAGGACTAAAGATTACTAGTAATAACTCTCTCTTTCTATTATCTAGCCAGCAAAGGAAGTGTTCAAATTGAGTTTTAATTAAGTAAAGCAAACGCACGTAACCAGCAGCAACTAGCTTTCGACAGCAGAACAACAGTAACTAACGAGCAAAAACCACAAGAACAATATCAGGAAAAGTGTCAAGGGATTGTAATCCGCAAATTAATCTTTTATGAATTTGAATTCACCCAATTGATTATTCCAAAGTATTCAGTTTCTGAAAATTCACCGATAAACAGTATTCTATTAGCAATCGTATTCACAGAATTCAATTTATCAAAACAAAATACTAAGCTTAAAACTTATATTTCTAATTCATTTTAAGTTCTTAATTGGACGTTATCAGGCAGTGAATTTCAACTCTCGCTCCTTCATTCAAGGCCTAAATTGAACAATTGGTAATCATTCTCAAACATTTAATCAACCAATTAATAAAAGGAATTAAACAATTAAAAAGCTAAAATTCAATTATCATATCATAACTCACTTCATAACCACCTTAGTCAAATAACAAAATTAGCTCATCAACATCACAAATTCAACAAACTGAAATCACAGAATCATTCTTAAGGCTTAACACAAAATCTAAATATAGGAAAAATTCAGTTCATAACCACATTGCAATCTCCATAAAATAAACAGAAGCAATTACAATCTCAACTCAATCAGAATGAAAATCCAGAAAAGAAAAGAAACACATTAACCAGAATTAATTCTCCACTGTTGATGAAGAACTCATTAAGTCTTACAATCCCAATCGGTTAGGATTTGGAATTATGAAATCTGCTCCTGTGATACCAGCTTCTGATCTTTCGAATATGAAGAAAATCTTCAAAACCAGGTTCTGTTTTCCTTTGTGAGAAACTAACTAAACCAAAATCGTTTTGAATACAAAATGCCTTCGGTCCCTTCCTTTTGGTTCGATCTCTGCTTCTGTGTTCTCTGGTTTTTCGGTGAAGCGTTTGAGTTCCGGTGATGAAATTCGGGTTTCTTTCGAATACCCGGATCCCTTCAGGCGGCCGGACACCTTTCTCCCCTCTCTTGTCTTCCTCCCTTTCCCTCTTTTCTTCTCTCGGTCTATGTATCTCTTTTCTACTTGATAAGTGCCAGAAATATATATATTTGGATATGGAATTAATTCTTAATTTTGGTTATGTTTAGTTATTAATTTCTCTTATTAAGCACTTATTTTGTTCAATTTTATTTTGCAGGTCATTATCGAGCATTATTTTAAAAAAGGAACTGAAATTAGGCGTAAATGGAGTGGATGGATGTATTTTGGAAGAATATATAAGTCCCAGTGGTTTGAAATACAAAATTCTAGACTAAAATGGAACTGGGTAGCATGTTCAGGAGCTGTCTTGTAATGGCTCAGAAACAGCAGGGTCTGTCTTGATATTTTCCAAAACGCATGCTATAGTTGCATTTTGCTCATTTAAAATCTGAGTTGGTGTGGCTGGAATGCTGTGTTGAGGCTGAAAACGCAGCTCTTTTCTGTGTTTCACTTAATAGAGACTGGGTCAAATCTATTATAAATATGCCGTTTATTTTAATTGATGCTGGGTCCCAAAACGCACTCAAGATGTGCATTTAGATCAAGAAAACCTTCAGCAGCTGCTTCTATCTTTGCACACTGCATTTTGAACAAGGTTGAAAGCAACTTTCAACTTGCAGAGGGACGGTGATTTAGGAGCTTTACGATTCTAGAATCTGATTTTTAAAGAAAGGAGAAGATTGAAAGAAGATAGAGACCGATTCATTTGGCGAAGACCGATTTTGAAGGAGATTTGAATTTTGAATTTGACGATTAAAGGAAACAGGGCTGGTACGAAGGATAAAAGACAGTAGAGAGAGAGAGAGACGAAGAAGAACGGGAGGTTAGGGACGAAGATAGAAGACCCAAAACTAAAATCGAAGATCAGGGTTCTCTTCGTCTTCGCCTCTGAGGAACCAAAAATTACAGTAGTTTCACAACCCAAAAAACTCACGACCGGAAATTAGAAGGTACAGTTGAAATCAGAATGAGGAAGAGAATCGATTGGAAGCTTATGCTGGTCTTCACATATGGGCAACAATAGAGATGAATTAGAGGGAGAGCTGATCTGGTTGTTTCCTTAGTTCATTACAATCGTGGAAATCAGGAAGAAGACCAGTCCTCATTTTCGAAAAAATTGAAGTAACACTTTAGAAGGGACGAGCTAAGGAGAGATAAAGATTCCAGCGATCAAATTGCAGGAGTGAGGATTGTTCTTGTTTCTTTCTCTGTTTTTCCAATTGAATCTGCTGAAATTGATATGTTGGTGATGATGAACATGAACTGATATTTGATTGTGTCTGTATTTTTTAAAATGAACTTTACGAATTGATATTGTTTTTTTGGACTCGTTCGATTAATTAAATTGTTTTTACCACTGAGATCTAATTGTGATTAATATTTGCTTGAATTGAATTCTGCTAGCATTTTTAGTTTAAACTCGTTTTTGCAATTTGAGATCGAGAGATCCTTTTGTTAATTGATCGCTCGCAATTAGAAGGAGTTGCATGCAAACCTAGATAGGTCGAAAAAAATCTTCCGGATTGGAGTCAAATCCAATATTGGGGACTCATAAAACATAAATTAATGCAAGACTATGAGTTTTAATTAGAAAGAGATTTCAATTAATCAACCTAGGCTTAGACGTTAATTAGCTCGAGAGATTGATTATCATAATTTAGGAGTTCCAACGGTCCAACGATAATAGCAGTTAATTAATTTGATCGAGTTAAGATTTTAAGGGGATTCAAAATCCAGACTCTACTTTTATCTCTGTTTGACAAATCATTGTTCTTTGTTTTTCTATCGTAATTTACGGTTATGCATTATGTTTATGAGCAAGGCTACATCTCTCGCCTCTCGATTTCGAGATACACAGAAACACGTTAACGTGATTTAAATCACGTTAACGTGTTTTAAATCACGTTAACGTGTTTCTGTGTATCTCGAAATCGAGAGGCGAGAGGAAAAGCTTT
>CATIWJ010225140.1:0-20574 GCA_949640765.1 Croton laevigatus | reverse complement strand
CTAAATACCCGAATCTAATTTTCCAAACAATTTATTTTTTTTAACATTTCCAAACAATTAAATACATGAAGCAGAATATCAATTACAACATTTTTGAATTTTCATCAAAATGAATTTTCATCAATATCAATTACAGCATATAAATGTAAAATATCAATTACAAACCCTAAAAGAAAAGAACCAAAATATAGACCTAAAGAACTTTCATCAAAATTACTTCAATCTTACTCTGCAATTTTCATCAAAATATAGATCAAAACCCACAGGGATCATCAATCTTACTTGACAAACAGAGCCTCATCAACATGGAGCTTGATTCTTGAATAGATCAGGAACAACGAGGGTAGCGGCGGTAGTTATGCAACAACATCCGTCCTCTTCGCCGTTGACTCCAGCTGCACCTTCACTTGGATCTTTTTTTTTTTTATAAAACATAGACTTGGATCTTGATTCTTGTACTGAACCAAAATGAAGGAGAGCAGATCAAAGATTGGAGTTAAGGGAGAGGAAAAGGACAGATGTTGCTCGAAACTATGAAGAAGGATGAGCCGGCGGTGGATTGAGGGTGGCAGATCGTGATGTTGGCTGTGGTTGCGTGAATTGGAAGTGCTTGGCTGAGGTGGAGATGGTGGCAACAGTGGCAAAAGAAGAGGTGGTGGTGGTGATGGCGAAAGAAAAGAGAGGTGGTGGGCCAAATGTATTTTCCATGAATAGAAGAGAGGTGGTGGCGGAGTTGGCGGAGGAGCTGGCTGGAAGGAGGAGGAGAGAAGAGGTGGCGGAGGCATAGGATGAGAAGTTGAAATTATTAGGTTTAGGGTTATGATGGAGAAATGGAGGAGAAGATTAGGGTTAAACAGAAAATATTGTATATATATATATATATGATAACATCGGGTTTCGGTCGGATTCGATTATATTCGGGTTCAACCCGAAACCCAAATTTCTTTAAATTTTCAAATAGAACCGAACCAAATTACTTTTCAATTTGGTTTGATTCATGTCGGTTCGGTCAGGTTTGTTGGATTGATCGGATCGGTTTGAATTTTGCACACCCCTAATTAGAGGTACTATAATTTGCATATCAAATTAAATTTTAAATACTTTAAAATTAGTTGTTTTAATTGTTTGGGCCAAAAACACTTGTCCATTGGGGAATTTTAATATGGAAGCTAAATAGTTCAAAACCATCATTATACCTACCTAATAACCTTTATTCCATTGCTTGTTTATTATATACCAATTTAAAAATTGAGGAAAAGTGAAAAAAAAATCATCATGCTTTGGCCCCAAAATGACCTCCTTTCAAGCAATGTTATATTAAAAAAAAAAAAAAACCTCAATTTTTAATTCATAGATTCTGAAAGCATGTGTTTGAGAGAAGAAGTAAAGTAAGGGGACCATTTCTCTATCTATTCTATATTTTAATTAATATGTTTTGTTTTTTTTCCAAAGTGCCAACCCAAACAAAAAAAACCTACCAAAAGCAATGGATAAACTTGTAATTTTAATAAATTATTTAATATTGAACATTTGTGCCAAGTCATTGATCCAAGTAACACTATGATTACACAACCTCAACCATTCGATGATAATCCTCTAGATTACTCCTAGCCGTCCATTTACTCTTCTCTTTTACTAAATTAAAATGGTTAAAAAATAATAATAATAAGTTACAAACTGAAAAAAAAAAAAAACAAAAAACAAAATGCTGCTGATAAAAAGCAGATCACTAAACAGTTTCATTGCAAGATTTTTGAAAGAAAGAAAGAAGTTGGTGTTTGTGGGGACTAACTGAGTTTAATACCTTTCATTTTCTTGCTGAGAAAAGAATGGCAGCTGAGGAGGAAAATAGGCCTCCATCTTCACTTCCACCTTACCCTGAGGTATACACACTTCATTTCCTTCCATTTTCACTTTTTTTTTTTTTTTTAAGAACAACACAATGAAAAAAGGAAAAAAAAATGAACTTTTTTCTTGAGGTACCCATAATATTAACAATTGTATGATACTTAATTTCAGTATTTTCTTTTAGGGTTTTGTTATAATTGGTCTATTCTTGAACTAGATCTATTATTGTTCTTCTTTCTTTTCTTCTTTTGGTAAATTTTTTCCATATTGTTCACAATTTGAGTCTACAATGGTCTGGTCAAGTGGATTTTGGGATTTTTGGAGTGGACACTCAGTTTTTTTCACATTCTTTTATAAATCTTTCCTTTTTCTTTTGAATTATTTCTATGTAATTTGTGGTGTTGTAGTGGAAAAAAGGGAAATTTTATTTTTTCGAAAATTATTATTTTTTGTAATCCTCACTCTATATCACTGTACCAAACTGATAATTTGAATTTCTGTTGGTTTTATATGATTTTGACAGCTTCACAAGCATTGTTGTTTAACATAAGTCCCTGTTGTAATTCATCAATTTAAAATTTTCTTTGTTGTGTTTGGTTTGCTAAAATCCATTTTATTTTCCTAAGCTATCTGTATTCAAATTCATGAAAATGGGTTCTTGAAACTGTATGCTTTGGAAATGTTTAAATAAAGTAGCTATAAATCTGGATTTCTATTGAGAAATTTGAATTTTTTTGTTTTTGTTAATCTCATTGTGGATAATGTGCTTTGTTACAGATGATTTTGACAGCAATTTCAGCATTGAATGAGCCAAATGGCTCAAGTAAGACATCCATATCCAAGTATATTGAATCAAAATATGGAGAATTGCCTGCTGCTCACACTACACATCTTTTACATCACCTTAACAGAATGAAGGATTCTGGAGAACTAGCCTTTTGGAAAAACAACTATATGAAACCAGACCCCAATGCGCCTCCGAAACGCGGCCGTGGTCGGCCCCCAAAACCTAAAGATCCATTAGCAGCAGCTGCAAATCTTGGCCCTGCTAGACCTAGAGGCCGTCCACCAAAGGACCCTAATGCACCCCCAAAGCCAATGAAACCAAAGGTTACGGCAGCTGGCAGCGGAAAGCCAAGAGGGAGGCCGCGGAAGATGGCGCGCTCCACAGGAGCAATGGCAACCGGAACCGGAAGGCCAAGGGGTCGGCCTCCAAAGGTGAAACCTGCTGGTGTGAGTGAAGTGAGTGTGCAAAATTAGGGTACCCCTCCTTAGTAATTAGTGAATTAATTAATTAATAGGAGTATAATGTTATTGTAGAATTGGGTGGTGATGTGGTGTGTGTCTCTAATCTTTGTTAATGTGTAATTGCTTGTAGAATTGAATGATTTGTAGCTGTTGGTTGGCGAGGCTTTCTCAGCTTACTTCAGAGAAATTATGTTTTAACAATGTTAACTTTTGTTTTGTTCACTTTTATAGAGCTTTAAAATTGCACTCAAAACCCTAAATTATTATGTAATTTTTAGAATTTGATACTAATTTTAATTTATAAACTTTGGTCCTTTGTGAGGATTCTATTTGGAGTACCTGCATTTTTATAGAAACTATTTTCAAGATATTTTGATTTTGAATTTGAATTTGGAGGGAGAATAAATTTGAATTTCAACCTCTAAAATAATAATTAGGTAAGCTAATAAAGTTGGGCGTCCCATAAAGAATCAGCCTTTTTGTTTGAAAGCAATTTTTGTGTAACAACTTTGACGGAATTATCTTGTTTCTAATCTTTCAAAATAAGTGTATTGCTCGAGAGATTGTGTGTGTGTGTGTGTGTTTTTTAGGGTAGTGTCACTTGAGTTAAACTCCCCTTTTCTTGATAAAAAATAATACCGATAGTAATTAAAAGCATCACTTGTTCATGTTTTTAAAATATAAATACATATACTACCTCCGTTCCTGTTTAAATGTTTAAATGAGACTTTAGAATAAATCGTTTAATATTTTTGGTTGAAGTAGGATAATTTTACTTTTTGTCTTGTAGTAGAGGGGGGAAAATTTTTTTTTGATAGGATAGACATGTGAAGCCAAAGAATAGGAGAGAGTAAGAGAGAACTGCCTGATATGTGTAAGCGTTTGTTATAGAAGACAGGAAAAGAGAGGAAAACACATGAAAAAAAGAATAACTGGGTGTGAGGTGTAGTAAATATGGGAGCATTTTGTGAAATATGCAACTAATATCTCCAAAATAAGAAAGAGAGTATTCACACCTCCCACAACCCATTTCTCTTCTGACACATGCGCCACTTTTTTGCAGGCATCCTCAGAACTACTGCAAGAGTTGTCTTCCATACTGCATCTTCTCTCTCATTCTTTTTTTGAGGCATTTTAGGAAGAAAAAATAAAAAAAAAAGAGAATGAATAGTGAAAGTCTTAATAATATTAAAACGGAGATAGTATATTTTTTTTTAATTTTATACTTATTGAATAAATTATTTAAAAAATAAAGACTACTTTAAATTCTTAAAACAAAGACCATGGTTTAATTTTTTTTTTTTTTTAATACTATAATTTCCAAAAGACCTTTTAGGGAAACAAGTATGCTTCATTCAAATTGACAGTTACAAGATAAGAAGGGAGGCCAATAACAAATTTTCTCGCCGGAAGTATCATCAGTTGTGACTTTTAGCCTCTCAACCAAGAAATTGCACCTTTTAACTCTTGAAGTACCCAAAAATTGAACCTTAAAATGAACCTTTGCACCCTCTCTGCCTATCCACAAACAGAAAGTGTCTCAAATTTATAGAAGGTGCGTGAGGCCATTAAAATTTGAGGCCAATAACATTTTTTGCCCCTAAAACTATTATTTAGTTAAGACTTTTGGCCCTTCTAGTAAGTAATACTATCTCCAAATTTGTGAATTGTTTACATTCCTTTTTTGTGTGTGTTTTTCAATTTTTTACATTTCTATTTATAGTAAATATTGTAATTATTTATTATTATTTTTTTATTGGTATTAGCGAAAAAATAAGTTTTGTAAATGATTAATAATTATTTATTATTATTTCTATATTGGGATTGATGAAAAACTAATTTTTTTTTTAATATTTATGTTTTTAGAATGTAAAGAATTGAGAAAATCAGAAATAGTAGTACCTTTTAACTCCTAAACAATAAAAAAAATAAACTCACATACCTTCTGGCCACTAGAAAAAGGAAGGTGTTGTGCACACTAACGGTTGTGCTTGACAATTAAAACTCCTCTCCCACTGAGAATTACTTTCCTTTGTCAATTGATTCTTCTAAAGACAGGAAATTAAAGTCCCAATTTCCAGTCCCAAAACATGCCCATGAAGAGTAAGCTAAGAAATCTAAATCTATGGAAAATATTAAATAAACCATTTTCCATTAAGCTCACTCCACTTGCAATCCTTGAATCTACCATTTTCGATTTCACATTCAACTGAATAAGAAACGAGAGAGGATAGAGAAGAGCTCGTGCTTGGTTCAATTTGTAAACGCAGCGTTTTGTCAATGTAAGGGCGCGGTTCACATTTCACGTACCATAGGAGTGTTTGATGTCCACCTTCCATTAAATATTGGAATAAATTTCCTCTAAATAAAAATACTAAAAAAGATTCTATGGACATTAAAAAATGTTGAATATACAGCATAAGTCTCATGTACCAACTCAAGTTGGAAAATTGTTTTACAGTCCTCGTATGTAAGTTAAAACGAGGCACGTGCTCAATACAAATGGCAGACAAAACCTCCAAATCAGATAACCGTGGTCCGTGGCCTATTGCTTTGTACGGAATACTGTCTTTTCAACATGAGTTTGAGTTTCTGTAATGGTAAAGTACAATACAAGAACCTTCTTCCCTTCATAATTTCGAATTGATTTAAGTATAAGAAAACACCCGGAATTACGTTTCCAATTTAGTAACTGAAATTGTCTTATTCTCGAATTTTTTTCACACATATATATCCCTAATCTGAGAAGAGATAGAAGTCGAACCCGAAATGTACTAAAAAAAACGTAGCGCTTTAACCAACTGAACTGAAGCTTGTTACTACTGAAGTTATCTTATTCAATAATTATGACAAAAAAATTCAAAATAACCTGAATTCAACTCTGGAAATGGAGGGAGTAGAGCAGGAGACCATCATTGACCCATTTTGGAGACTAAAAAGGCAAACAAGCAGCTGGTCGCAATCAAAGTATCAGACATAATTAAGGTTTTTGCATGGAATTGTCAAGCTCAAAAAGAAAAAGTGAACAATTAGACAACAAAACAAAGGTTAACTACCGAATTGTTCTCTAAAGTCAAACAAAGCCTCAACAACAGTTACAATCATTCAATTCTACAAGCAATTACAAATGTGCATACACACATTACATTAACAAAGATTACAGATACACGCAACTTAATTCTACAGACAAAACCCAATAAATAACATTACTAATTACTACTACTACTACTAATAAAAAGAGGTTGTATTTTAATTTTGAACACTCACTTCAGTCACAGCAACAGGTTTCACCTTCGGTGGCCGACCCCTTGGTCTTCCTGTCCCGGTTGCCATTGGTACCACTGTAGGTGTAGTAGTTTCACTCATTCCTCGCACCATCTTCCGCGGCCTCCCTCTTGGCTTTCCACTACCCATTGGCGTAGGCGTAGGCATATCCTTTGGCTTTGGGGGTGCATTAGGATCCTTTGGTGGACGGCCTCTAGGTCTGGCAGGGCCAAGAGTTTCACTTGGTGCCAATGGATCCTTAGGCTTAGGGGGTCGACCGCGGCCACGTCTTGGAGGTGCATTGGGGTCTGGTTTCATGTAGTTGTTTTTCCAAAAGGCTAATTCTCCGGAATTCTTCATTCTGGTAAGGTGGTGTGAGAGAAGCGTCGTGTGGGCTGCAGGCAATTCCCCGCATTTTGATTCGATATACTTTGATATGGATGTCTTATTTGAGCCATTCGGTTCATTCAATGCAGTAATTGCTGACAAAATCATCTGTATAACAACAACATAATCCACACAGAATTATACAAGATGCAATTACTATATAAACCATATGATAACCAAACAAAAAATGCAAATTCTCATAGAAAGCCCACACTTGCAGCTATTTAATCAAAACATTCCCAATAAGAATTTATGGATAATGGGTTTTAGCAGACATTTTCAAGACCCCTTTTCAATTTCATGAGTTTGAATAAGAAAAAAGCTTCCATTTGAAATTGGTTTTATACAGTGAAATTTACCCTCTATATTTTTTACCAAACTAATAGGTGTTAAGAACATTCAAACAAGTCTAAGGCTCTATCACAATCATTAAAAAACAAATCCCCTGTTTGCGCTAACACACCACATACTATATAGAATTAACTCAAAATAAAGTTACAAAATGTAATACTTTATTTCATATATTCATATGAAAATGAGAAATAAGTGAATGTCCACTCCAAAAATCTAAAAATCCACTTCCAGCACAATTTCAAACTCAAATTTGGTTCAAGAACCATGAAAAGTACTACCAAAAGAGGAAAAGAAAAGCAGTATTATAAAAATATAAAAGTAAAGAAAGATGAACAAGAATAGATCTGGTTCAAGAATAGATCAATTATAACAAAACCCTAAAAGAAACTACTGAAATTAACTAGTAATTATTTCTAATAAAACTATAATTGGTAGCTAAAAAAAAAAAAAGACAAGCTTGATTTTCTAAAGAAAGTGAAAATGGAAATAAATAAGGGGAGTGTATATATACACCTCAGGGTAAGGAGGGATTGATGGTGGCCTGTTAACCTCTTCAGTTGCCATTTTCCAAGAAAGAAAGTGAAATATTTCTTCTTCGGAGTCTTAAACTCAGTGAGTCCCCACACAAAAACACCACCAACGCCAACTGCTGTCTTTCTTTCTTTCTTGCTTTCAAAATCTTGTAAGGAAACTGTTTACTGATCTGTTTTATATGAGGGGTTTTTATTTTTTTATTTCACTTTGTAACTTATTTTTAATCTTTTTATTTTAATTTTAATAGAAAGAAAAGAGTAAATGGACGGCTAGGAGTTGTCTATCTGACTATCATCAAATGGTAGTGGTTGTCTAGTGATGGTGTCACTTGGATCAATGACTTGGCAAGTGCTTTAATATTAAATGATTTATTAAATTTACAAGTTTATCCATTGTTTTTGGTGGGTTTTTGTTATCATCAATCTTGGCTTGGCTCTTTCACAAAAAACAAAACAAAAATATAAATATAAATATAAATTATTAAAATATATGGATAAATGATCTCTCATCTTCACTGCTTCCCATTTAATTATATATTATAAATTTCACATCAAAAATTAATTGTTTTAATTATTTTATTTAAAATTTCAAACTATAAAATTAAATTCTACATATTGATATTCATTATAATTATAATGACCTCTAAACTTCGTATATATAATTCATCACTTGGTTTGGGAAAAAGAATAAAAAAGAGTGATGTTAACAATGCCTTAAACAGTTGACTATAGGTAAATTATATAATAAATATAATATGATTTTATTGATAGTATTTAGTATTAAATAAATAATTGTAGAAAGAAGAAATGCAAAACAAAAATGAACATTGTACGCAGGTTGAAATAAATACAACTAAAGCCGATTTACACAACTTATTATCGATAAAGAAACGTTGCTGAAAGTAGAAGGTTGATGACGAACACAATTGCATCGACCGGTGATGAAGTTGAAGCTTCGGCATGAAACACACCAAAACATGTTCGAAGAATCCAATCAAAGAAGATGAAGTTTGAAAGGTAGTAGTCCTTGGGGAGGTCGATCGACACTGGTCCACTCAGCAGAACGAATAAGTGAAGATGATCGGTTGATCTAGGTGGTATGACGGCTTTGATTAGGCCAAAATTACACCAAAGAACAAATGTGAGTTGTCAAAAAAAGTTGCAAAGTCACTAGAAAAATTGCAAGGTTGTTAGAGTGTCTTTGGAAAAATAAAACTTGCTAGAAAAGTGATAGACTCATGGAAAAAACATAGTCCGAGGAAGAGAAAGAGAAAATAATATATAT
Source organism: Croton laevigatus (assembly GCA_949640765.1). NCBI lineage: Eukaryota > Viridiplantae > Streptophyta > Magnoliopsida > Malpighiales > Euphorbiaceae > Croton > Croton laevigatus. Next base: position 11,655 of record CATIWJ010225140.1, on the reverse strand, counting down.
ATCATGCTATACATTTATCACATAAACACTTCTAAAATTTTCTCCTTGTATCCTTTTCCTCTATATCAATCACATGCACTTCTAAACCTCATCACATTCATAAATGTCTAATAATTAACTTTTTCACAAACATTCTATTATAACATTACTACTACTAAGACACTAGATTAAGATTACAAATTAGAATTTGTCCCAATAAAATAATTGTACATGCATAAACTATTTACAGTACAAAACTATACCCAAAAGTCTAGTGTCGTTGCGATGCTGAGTTAGTGGCTGCACAAAAGAACTTCTAATCTACTGCTCATGGACCTACGAGTTTAGACAGGTAAACTTGCTGAGCAAACTTTGCTCAGTGGGTATTTTAACTAAAGTTTGAAATAGAAATAAAATCGTAATTGAGAAATAGTAATAAAACAATAATTGAAAACATTTAAACATGATATATTTAAAAACAATCTTTAACAAATAAACAAAACGTAAAATAAAACACTGAAAGTTCATTGTTTGATGCATTTGCTCTAGTGGCAGCGATTGAGCTAAAGGATAAGAATGCTCACTAGGGTACCTTGTATACTCGAAGAGACATTTGAGCACCTTGTATACTCATAATGTCATGCGAGCACCTTATATACTCATAATGTCATGCGAGCACCTTGTATACTCGTCTTTGCAAGTGATCACCTTATATACTCATCATGCATGTCACATAGTAATTGATTTATCATCATTGCAAATGAACACCTTGTATACTTATCATGCATGTCACATAATAGTCAATTTATATACCGCGGTTCCAACCTTACGATACATCGTACCCTTATCACTAAGGTTCCAATCCTAGCCACCGTGAGTGTTTTTAATATGTTTACATTTCAAGTACATATATTCCATATCATGCTTAATTCCATCACATTTATGCATTACAAATCTCAAAGCATGCCTTTGTACCAAGTAATGCGTCATTTGAACATGATTAAAATCATTTAGGTTAAAAAATCATTTAAGCTGAAATCTGGTGTTTCCGTCAAGAGCGTAACTCCTTAGTTGCGAACGTGACAAGCTCCAAAAAAAAAGGCATCGCAAGCGTGACAAGACTGTCGCGAACACGATAGACTCGTCTGGAACTCTGTCGCTTAAACCATGTTTTAGGCGCAGGCGTACTCAAAGGGTCGTGGGTGTGACGAGAACAAACTTATCGACGTTGCGGGCATGACTGCTTGGAAGTAAGCGCGACGGGGTCATTCAAAAAGTCGCGCGGGAGACGTTGATGTCGCGGGTGCGACCATTTGCTACTCAGACTGCACATTTCTATACTAAAATCAACACAACTTTTTAACCACATACCTAAATCAAGTCATTCAAAAGGCATTTTGAACATAACTTTCAAAGCTACAAAATCACTTTAGAACTTGCTTTCAAACCATGCCACTTTCATAGAGAAAAATCATTTGAAAATCAAGAATCAAACTTTCCTTTAAGACCAAATCATCATTTAAATCATACTTTAGGCAAATCAATAAAAACAACACATAAAATCAACAAACATCAAAGATATTTGAAATCAACTTTAAAATGAATAAGGTTAAAGTATCAAACCTTAAAATTAGGGCTTCCACTAAGCTCAAATTACTTCTTTGCCTTTCTCTTTAGTCTTAGCATCTTGATCTCCTATAAAACATGATATTTTAGCTTCTAATCAAGAAAAACTCAAAAGATTAGCTTACTTAACGTAGGATTTCTAAGATTTAGGCAAACCCTAACATTCACTAACTTGATCTAGTATCAACTAGGAAGAAATATACTTAATCTACCCTTGATTTTTAACTACCTACATTCTCAAGGGAAACTCCTAACCAAAGAAGAAATAATCCTAGTGTTACCCCTTACCTTCAACCTCTAACTCTTCCTTGAGGTTTGTAGTTGATGGAGATTGAAGGATCTTCCTTTGATTTAAAGATTGGGCTAGCCAGCTTAGATGAAGAAGAGGAGGTGAAGATAATCGAGATATTAGAAGAGGACGAAAGAAAATGTTGAAGAAGAGAAGGAGGAGCGTGGACGAATGGGAAGGAAAAGAAGATGGAGGTTTCTAGAATGATGGGGAAAGATATTTTTAAATGGGTTTCATTTTTTTTTATGTGATCATGGGTTTAATTAAGTGGAGTGGACCTTGGCCCAAGCTCACATTCTCCACTCTCTTATCAATTTCCTTCTTAACTTCATGACCCAATTCCTTAGTTTTGGCCCAACGCTTAAATAATCAATCTGTTAACATTCAATTAACAATTATGAAAATTACCTTATGGCCCTTCCAATGCTCGCACGGATTCCAAGGTCAACTCCTATGCTCTCACGTCTTAAGACTTGAAATTCCTAACAAAAATACTATTAGCACACAACATCTCATTAAACTATGAACTAACGAAGGATAGGGTGTGACATATGGATCTAGTGTGGGCCTTTGGAATAAAGGATAGATTTAGAAAGGGAGAAAGAAGAAGAGTTAACTTTCTTTCCACTTATTTTTCACATACTTAACAGAGAACTGCAATCTCTTTCAAATTTAGAGAGAACCTGGATCTCTTGAGTTGAAGTACTAAAAAACTGATTGGATTTCAAAGTTGTCATTGTTTGTTCATTTGTCTTCTTTAAATACATGTTTAGAGGATAATTACTCTCTTAAGATCAAGAACAACTTGTTAAGTTGAGGAGCTCCCTCCTACTAAAATGGAAACACAAAGCATGAAACAGAAAGTGGAGGAATACCTTATCCTAAAATGATAGGAAAAAGAAAAAGAAACACTAAGAAACAAATGAAAAATAACTGCAAGTTCCGACCATGGGTAAACCGTTTGTAAACCTGAAGTTGCTTACTATTGGCTTTCTAACAGGCCCCTAAATGGTGCATGTAATTCATGCGCTATTTTGTAAGAGACCATGTGTTAATTTACTAAAAGAAGTAAAAGTTAGAGTGCCAATTTGAACACCCGTGAAGTTCGAGTTACCATTCGAGAAAACGTTAAAAGTTCAAGGGTGAATTTGTGTATTAGGCTTTTTTAAACGTGAGGATCGAGTTGATTAAAAGTTGGCGACATCTAAATCATTTGCCCATATAAATAGAGAGTTATCCAAAATTCAGAAAATCTCAAAGTCAGATTTTTCTGATTAACACGCAACAAACCTGTCATCTTTCTCTATAAACCAAACAATACATACAGCATCACAAATCATTAACAATGACTCATCAAGCTCGAATCTTTGAACTCAACAATGGAACCATTCGTGTTCGTCTCACCAACTATGGTGCCACAGTTACTTCCCTCTTCGTACCTGACAAACAAGGTCTTCTCTTGCTTTCTTTGATTTTTTTAAACAAATATTCTTTTCTTTTCCTAAATTCTTCTGTCAATTGATCTCTGCAGGCAAAATTGATGACATTGTTCTTGGATTTGACTCAGTAGAAGAATATATGGTTAGTTTTAAAATCGATATTTCTGTATCTGGAAATCGCAAATATGAAAGTTTGGATTTGAAGTGTTTTATTAATTGTTAATTGATTGATTGAAATTTGTGTTTGGAGCAGAAAGGCAATGCGGCTTATTTTGGATCTATAGTGGGTAGGGTTGCAAACAGAATCAAACAGGGGAAATTCAGTCTTGAAGGGGTTGATTATTCTTTGCCCATAAACAATGGCCCTAACAGTCTCCATGGTAACCATTAAATTAAAAACTTACTTATTTAATGTTCACGGATCAGCTAAATATCTGATTTATTTTCAGTTTTATTTGATTTCAGTCTAATTTTCCCATGTCTTTTTTATTTTTATTAGATTCTTACAATGCTTATAGTTCTGCTTCTGTTTTTTGTAAATCGTTTTTAGTTTAAGTAAATGAATTGCTACTCAGCTCCATGATTTATAGAATCTCAAAATTTTTATGCATTTTTGTTGTCTACACATGATGAGAATTCTGCTACATTATAAGCCATTTCGATCAAATTGTTTTAATGTTTGTTTCAAAGAATTAACTGAATATACCATCACGGTGTATGTAACACAGATGCCAGGAAGCAAAAGCATGACATGAGTCGGTAATCATCATGAATTTATATTTTTACAATGTCTTGATGCAGGAAAAACTGAAAGGAATTATCAAGTTTGATACTTTGATTCTTTTTCTTTCCTTTTACCCATTATGCCAAAAGCCTGTATCCTGGATGATATGTTTTTACAGTATTCTAGAAAGTGAGGACTTGGAAAATATAGAATTTGGTTCCTGCTGATATGTACTTTCGACAGCTAAAATCAAATAATAGTTATTTGCTTGTTGAATCCTTGATTTTCACCACTAGTCATTTTATATTTCATGAGAATCAAATTGTTATGGATGAAGCGCTTTGATATACATTGATAGCTTGTCGAAGTGTTCTTCAGGTGGTAATAAGGGATTTGACAAAGTGGTTTGGGATGTTGTGGAACATAAAACTGGGGAAAAACCATCTATCACTTTCAAGTATGAAAGTCGTGACGGGGAGGAAGGTGTGCTCCTTTCTCCTTTCTGTGCTTTTCTTTGTCTTTCTTCCATACCAGTGCTCATTCTTTTCATATTTCTAAAACCAGGATATCCTGGAGACATAACTGTAACGGCTACTTATACACTAACTTCAAGTACAACCATGAGATTGGACATGGAAGCGCTGCCAAAAGCTAAGCCCACTCCGATTAACTTAGCACAGCATACCTATTGGAATCTAGCCGGTCACAACTCTGGAAATGTGCTTGACCATTTGGTTCAGATAATGGGATCCCAAATAACCCCTGTGGATCAGGACTCAATTCCAACCGGTGAATTCTTACTGGTTAAAGGCACAGTTTTTGACTTCACTTCAGAGAAAAAAATAGGGGGCTCAATCAGTGACGTCCCTGGTTTAGGGTATGACCATAATTATGTTCTTGATAGTGGGAAAGAGAGAGCAGGCTTGAAACACGCTGCTAAATTGAAGGAACCTTCAAGCGCTAGAGTGTTGAACATATGGACAGATGCTCCTGGCATGCAATTCTACACTGCAAATTATGTTAACGGTGTTTCAGGAAAAGGTGGGGCAGTTTACGAAAAGCATTCAGGGGTATGTTTTGAGACTCAGGGCTTTCCAAATGCAATTAACCAACCAAATTTTCCTTCCATTGTTATTCATCCTGGACAGAAGTACAAGCACACAATGTTGTTTGAGTTTTCAGTTGAGTAGATTTTATTTTCCCTTCACTTGAGGTTTTTCTTTCTCATCCATAAATATGAGACAGTCTGCCTTTTAACAGTTTGAATCACATAGATGCGTATGCCTGCTTTTATTTTATGGTTTTTTTATGAAGGCATTTTATTTTTCTGTGCAACCCTTAAAGTAAAATAAGAATAGGATCTGGATTTTTGTGTTGCTGTAGCTATTTGTTAATTAGATTGTATGTACATTTGAAGGGCCATTTGATCATATGGATGATTTTTTCTCTATATCTGGCATTTGAACTTGGTACAGAATTCTTGACTAAACATATTTTCACTGTTTAATATATTCCAAAATACACAAACCTCTTCTCTATTTCAGCTAATTCAACAAACTGATAAGAGTAATCACAAATATTAACACTTTACTGCACTCACAAGATACATTAATTGATGTGAAAACACTAAGGGTTAACCTCTCTTCCCCTTGCTCAAAGTAATCTAATCTACACACCCAAACCAAGCAAGATTTGTGAACTCCTCTGTCCTCCTTTTCCTGGAAAAAGGCTTCTTGGAAGAGTTACTGCAAAATTTTGGGCTGTAAACTACTCTTGTAGCAAACCCAAACGAGTTCTTATAGTTATAGAACTTGCAGCAGACGGATTCTTCAGCAATTTAGTCTGAATTATCATCTGCCACCAATTTTAACAAAATAGCCCAAGAAAATTCCCATTTCCCATTTTGAGATTTCCTGGATTTTTGAAGAAAGAAGTTCCTTCAGCTTTCTGGCCTGTGTCTTAGTGTGAAGTTTTCCAGCTGCCCCATCAGAAGGTGATCTGCAACATCAAAACAAACTAATTACATCAGAATTTGAAATAGCCAAATATTTAAAAAAAGCCAAATATTTAATGTCTACCTCTCATCTTCTGTGTCTTTTGTTGTTGAGCAAAAACTTTCACTCTAGAGGATCTTCACTGATGTTCCTAACTCGAAGTTCCACTGCTCGAAGATCTCGTAAATGCTGCAAAATCTCTTGAAGAAGATCCATTCCTTTATCTCCTTTCTTTATTGAACTCACACAATGCTTTAGGAACTCTCTATCAGCTTCAAGAGCTTGTAGCCTTTCATAAACATGATCTACTTCTTCTTCAAGAGCAAGTTTCTTGCTGTTGAATTCAAATTTCGGAACTGAAAGGTTTTCCATTTCAACAAACTCAGATCCCACAGTTTCCTCAAACATCAAACCCTGTTCATTTTCATCGTCAGCTGCATCTAAAAGAGGAAGGAGGCTTTTCACCATGGAACCCATAGTTTTCCTCTCAGTATAATGTTTATCCTCCTCCTGCGGAATCCCATTTTCCTCTGGTGTGGTCAACTCACAGCTTTCTTCAAATCCTTTCAAACTGCTTCCATCTTCAATAAGCTCATTTTCATGCAAAGCAAGTAGCTTTTCCTCTAATGTCTTAAGCTGGTCTAGAATAGAAAGCCTTTCTTCCTCAAATTCCAGCAGTGAGTCATCTAGTGCACCTATTTGCTTCACACAATCTAATGCTATTTCTTCCAAATTTATAACTTCTTCACCAGGATTGTTATTATTACCACAATCTTGATTACCAAACACGATAATGCTAGTGTCTTCGTCTCTCACTTCACGATTTAGATCAATTGATAACTCGTCAATATCCTCCGAATTGCTAAAAGTGGCGGCGGAAGAGCTAGAGATTCTACTCCTCACACTGCCATCTCTACTTCTTCTCATGATTCTCATTTTCTCTTTAGCTTCATAATCGAAAACCTTTTTTCGATAAACTTCCAATTCTTTCTCAAGTTCTTGCTTCTCTCTTTCTCTCTTGACCATAAGCTCATTAAGAAGCTGTAAAGCTTCTTGATCATATTCAGATTGTTCTTCCATCATTCTCTGGTATTGCAATGCTTCCATTTGCATTGCTGCTTTCTCTTCTTGTAGCCTATTTATCATTGCCATTGTTTCGTTTGCAGCAATTGCAGAAGCACTCCTTTCTTCCTCCAGCTCTGTATATAACACATTAAGAGCCTTTCTTTCGTCTTTAAGTGCTGTTTTCAGCTTTTCAACGGTTAGAACTGGATCTCCACCTTCTATTTCTTCCAAGGAATCTTCTGTCCCGGATTCTCTTTTCTCCAATGCAAGCATTTTCTTGTGCAAGTAGTTAAAACTGTCAACAGAAGTTGGAGTCTCCAGGGATTTTTCCTCTTCAGCTTCATTAGACTCTGAATGCATAGATGAATGTTGGATTGCTTGTTCTTGTTCCTCATCGGCTGAAATCAAAAGTTACATTATTATTGCAAAAAATTTTCTGAATATTTAGTATATTTTAGCATGATGTATTATATAGCGTAAATAATCAAACGCAGTTTTGGTAGTTTTATTGTTCGAGGAGTTGCAATTTACCAAGTTCATTATGAGACACCGACATCTCATCCGGAATTTCAACACTATTTTCATTTCCGGAATTAAGATCATCTTCTTGCAGGCATGCCAGTGAAGGAATTGATTGCTCTTCTTGTAGATTGGTTGGCCGATCAGTTTGATCAATCAAAAACTTCTGGTCATTCAACTGTTCTTCCTGAGCTGTCATTTTGTTAAAATAATTGCACTACATTTAAGAACAAACTATAAAGGATGTAAGTTGAAAAACAAATTTCATTAAAAAATGGTTTTTCTTTACCTGGAAGTTCTTCTTTTTCTGTAGTATCTGCTGTATTAACATTGTTGTCGTTGTCGAGTAAAGATTCGGATTCTTTGCCCATTTCGAGCTGATTGAAAGTTTCAGCTTCTGCAAAATTTTGCTTCACTTGAGTATCAACAATTTCTGGAAATTCCAAATCTTCTTCCTTCAAAATGGAAGATCCAAGATTTGCAAAAGTTGATGAATCAATCATCTCAACTGGGATCAACCTATTAAATTCAGCTTCAAGATTGCTTCTCTCGAAACAGAAATGATCATAACTAATCATTTCCGATGAACTATCTTCATCTTCTCCAAGAAAATCTTGATGAACCAAATTTAAATCGTCTTTGAGGCAGCCAGCACTTCCATCATCAGAAAGCAATATTTCATGTTCTTCTCTATCTTCGATCTCTAAACTATCATCTTGACTTAGCAATTTACACTCATTTCCATTATCTACATAATCTAAAATTAAATTTCCTTTCTGGGTATAACTTAAAGTCTTCAAAGAAGGCTTGAACAACAAGTAAGAAGGGAAAAGATTCTTATTCAAGCTCTCATTGCAACAAGAACACAACTTTTCACCATTTTCAAGTGTGTTAGTACTTACCCAAGAAAGAAAAGCAATCCTTCTTGTAATTAATCCACTAATAGACTGATTCGGCTGCGAATTAGATAAGCAATCCATACACATAGTCTGCGTTTCTGCAAGCTTATGATGATTCTTGCAATACCCAAGCTTGGAAATTTCAGAGGCATGATTTTCACAAACGAGATTTCTATAAGAAGGGGTGTTCTTTTGAGGTTCCAAGACATGATCAAGCCTTGAACACCATAAACAAGGAGGTTTAAGGCCAAAATAGTTAGCAAATTTGGTTATAAGATAAGTAAAAAAGGAGTTTAGAAGAAGAAGAAAGATCAGGATCCATTCAAGAAGTGCATAAACCAGAATTACAGTAAGTTTGTGTGTGTTTCTTTGAAGCATTGTTGCAAATCTGTTGGCAGCCATTGTTGTTGTTAGAGCTATGGAGGATGGAAAATCCTTCTTTTTTTTGGATATTTACAAACAGAGAGGGAAAAAAAGGGGTTAAGAATTAAGATGAAATGAAGAACGTTTGTTATGCCTTGACAAATGCTTTAATTTAGATTAGAGTGAGGTTGATGCTTCAACTCAAGATTTAATTTTTGGTTACTTTCATATTTTACCTAAATAAATATATCAATTTTGGATAAAACTTTTTGTTTTATATAGGAATACACATACATAAATCTTAAATCTTAGGGTTGAAAACGAGCTGAGCCGTTTACGATAAATTTGAAACTCGCTCAATTAAAACTCATTTGAAAACAAAATGAGTTAACTCAATAACTAAATAAATTGAGCTCAAGTCAGTATTTCAATCTTGTTAACAAGCTCATTTAATTTTATTTTTATTTAAAATATTTATTAAATCAAGTTTTTTTTTTTAGAATTTCATATTTATTATAGTATAATAATTAATTAATGCTTAACTAATAATTTTAATCTAACTATCCACTCATAATTTTTTTTATTTCTTTCATTTAAAATTTTATAGAAAATGAGTTCTTCGTGAATTATTTAAGGCTCGGCTCGATAAAATCTCGTTCGAGATCAGCTCGAAAAATAAACGAGCCGAGTTCGAGATCAGCTCGATAAAATATAGTCTGTAATATATTTTCAAGCTAATTGAGTTATATAAAATAAATAAATCATGTCATTTTTGGAGTAACTGTCTCATTTTTAAATTACTGTTGTAAACATTATTTTGGGATAGTAACTAATATGCAATTGAAAAAGCTCAGATGCTTATTGTCATTGGTTAGGCACCGAAGAGTGTACTGGAATAAGGCTATGATTGCAACCAAACATTGTCCATATGGTGGTCCCACTTGAATTGATTTGGGCTACACCACGCGCAAAGATGTGCTCCACCTCCTTGGTTTAATGGGCCATCGAATATGAGTGGGCCCTCCTGCAGTGCCACTGTTAGGACAGACGCTCTGGTCTTTGGTAATTGCCATTTTCCCTTTTCCTCATTAAAATTTTTAATTATTCTCATTAGGAAAAAAAATAAAATAAAATATTACTAATTAAATAGAAAAATACAAATTATGTTTATATTTTTAATCTGAATCCCTATTTTCTGGAATTGCTTATCATTGTCCCTTTAATATCCGCATAATACATAGTTTGCCTCCCGACCTATTGTTGAAAAATCAGTTAGCTCCCTAAAATTTGCGATGCATCAGTTGGTTCCCTTAACTTATAATAATTGGTACTTTTTTTTCATGTCTAATGAAAATGAAATAACCATGAGTACCACAGACATAACTTTCCAAGAACCAAATTGAAACTTTGCCATTGTTCTCATCCAGCTAGGTATCAAACTATAATTTTCCAACAAAAAAAAAAAAAATCCAACTTTAATTTTCAGCAGTAAACAAAGGAAACAAGGGGTTTATTAGAATTGTCTTTTTACAACGATTCTAACTATGATTTTATTTTTCACAAACTATGCACTGTTTGGTTGAAAAACGTCATAAATCGTTTGGCCTCCATAGTTACCATCCATCGCAAAAAGTCATTGAAATGGCTGGCCATTTACACCAAAAGGAAGAGCTCATCAAGGGGATTCAAAATATGCTTTTAGACTCTCCATTCGACAATCGAAAGACCTCATTTTTGCACTTGAAGTTTTCGGATCGCGTGACTTGAATTCCGACAATTGACTTTTTTCTTCTCCGGCCAAGGAATGGCGAAATTGAGGGCACTACAAAACTCATCGTGGCCTAAGGAATCTCTTGGTGGCCTCATATCGTTCAACCAGTCATTTGAGGCTACGATTTCGCTGGTTAAAGCTTCGGTTTTCGAAGCATTTTCAAGCCATTTTTGGTTGTTGTCAATGACGATTCTAAGGCATGGAAGGTCACTGGTCTTTGGGCTTATGTTCGGCGATGACAGCTCAGCCAAAGGTGACCATAGAAGGATTTTCGAGAGTGATCCTTTCGGTTTATAAAGGAAACACAAGGAGTAGGAAGAGTGGCTTGACAAAGTTTAAGTTTGATGCTTGGTTTTTGTTGGTCCTCTAGCTAGGTACTCAAGGTGGCACTATTCAAGTGCTCATGGACATTTGTTGTGCGCTTCCCAAATACCAGCCTATCGAAGGATCAAAAGTTTCAATTTTACAAAGTTAAGGTGGTAAAATGGCGCCTCACAAACCTTAAGTAGCTAACTGATTTTTTACAAATAGTTCAAGGAGCAAACTATGTATTGTGCCCTTTAATATCTTCATTTTCAATTTTGATTTTTTAAAAATATCTTGTTCTATTGCCGTTTATGCTATCCCTATCAAATAGTGAATTGGAGGCAATAAAGGGAATAAGAAAGAGCAACAAACTACCTTTTTATCTAATATATATATATATATTAAAAAACCATGTATATATATAGGTATAGGCAGGGGTGGATCTAGAAATTCAGGTAAGGGTAGGCCAAAATATGATACTATTTTCGTTCTACGAAGACTTTAAAGTAAAATCATGGTTTTAAAATAATAGAAACTTTTGCCTCCGAATAGCGGGACCAAAACCCGATGCCTTACCGCTTGGCCACGCCCCACTTATATCTCTATTCAACACTACTAGAAACTAATATTGGTATTGGTTCTTCGTCAATTCCCACCAAATATCTAGAAAATATATTAGCT
>CATIWJ010225071.1:0-26196 GCA_949640765.1 Croton laevigatus | reverse complement strand
TTTCATTTGGACTTGTAAATCAAAAGTTATGGCGAAAATACTAACTGGTGCGCAGTACTGAAATTTTGACATCTGTTGCGAAAAAACAGTCGATCTTCAAGAACTTCAATTCTTTTGCAAGTATAACTTTCATCTTCACTTATGATGATTCAAACTTGCTTGGAGCTATACTTAAACACTCAAAATAACATTAGTAAATCACAAGTTCAAGTAAGTTTGTCAAATAATTAAAACCAAGGGATTTTGGCATCCTGAGTCAACAAATACCAGTAATAACTCTCTTTCTATTATCTAACCGACAAATTAGAATGATTAAATCCAATAATTAAAAATAAATGTGTGCGAAGAATACTAATCCACCTTAGGAAGATTTATCAAACAGAGATATGAGTAGTATATGGATTTTGAATCTCCTAAGATCTTTTCTAAACCCGACTCATTCAAATTAACCAATTGCTATCATCTTTGGATCGTAGGAACTCCTGAATTATGTTAATCACTCTCTCAAGCTAACTAACATCTAATCATAGGTTGATTAATTAAAATCTCTTTCTAATTAAAACCCATAGTCCTGCATTAATCCGTTCTATAAATTTTCAGTATTAGATTGGACTCTAATTCAGAGGATTTATGTCAACATATCTCTAGGTTTGAATGTAACTCCTTTCAATTATGGGTGATTAATTCACAAGTAAATTTCTCAATCTCACAGTGAAAAAACAAGCTTGAATTGAAATACTAACAGAAATCAATTCAAGAAATATAAACCACAATTTAATCTCAATAATGAATAATAATCAAATTAATCAAATGAATGGTTTGACGTTGATAGGAGAGCGAGCTCAATTTTAATAATTGTTTGCTGATAAATTGTTTATGTAGCTACCAACGATATTAATGCAAGTTATTAGACCGTTTAATTTAAATAATTTTCGATCACAATTAATTTATTTATTAGCTGGTAGCACTATTATTTTATTCTGCTACTTAGTGTAGCGTCTTATTTTAGATATGAACAATTAGGAAGTCAGTTGAGATTGAATAATTTCTTGGGATTCAAATGGATTTAATTGTAATTTGAGAGTGGATATATTGTTTTAATTATGCAATTGAAATAGTTTAACGTCGGAGCTAGAATTTTATGTGTTGAAGTTTTTATTGCATTGATTTATTTTTACATAATTTTTGGACAAGATGACTTAATAATCATTGATTGTGTGATGTACATATCATGCATACATGTATCATTCGTCATTTTGGTTGGGATCGTAAATTGATTGATTGGTCGTGCTATTTTGTACTTTCGTAGGCGGTAACCAAGTCGATGCTTAGGGTCAGTAGGTTATGGGGTGATTTGGAATTGTTCTGCAAACAGGAAGTTCATGGGTGTTATTGTTTACTTGTGATATGCTAATTGCTAACCAAGTAATATATATAACATTAAGCCCTTCTCTTTATATATTTATTCTTTCTTATTTCACTAGAATTATTCTTTCTTATTTCACTAGAATTATTCTTTCATACCCTGACTCGCATGTTTTTAGGAGACAGAGAATCTTGTGTGTGATTGAATATGTGCCATGTTGTTACATAATTATGATTGATATATAATTGTGTATTGCGATGGTGTGTCATATAGGGACGAATGGATCTATTGGGGTGCTCATTGATTGTTAACTATTGTGGCTTAATGTCTAATCATTGATATTGTTATTGATTATTGAGGACGTTATAAGGGTGAACATTGTTATTGATCATTAAATTCATTGTATCATTGTTATTAAGGGAAAATAAGGGAGAAAGTGTTATCGGTAGGTATACAGGAGGTCCTAACACACCATCATGTTTGAATTGTTCGGGATTGAAATTATTGTTAATTGTGGATTGTTTATTGTAGTGATTCTCTGCTTCACATAAACTTATTGAGTGTCTATATAATGCTCACACTCCTATTGATTGTCATTTTACAGGTTGAATGTTAACGGGCTATTTCTTCTTTACGATCATATCTTTCTAAGATTTAGACTTTGCTATTCTCTTTCTGTTGCTTCCGCTATTAGAGATTTTTAGATACAGAGTATGGGCAGACTAAATCCGAACCCTTTTCATGTAATAGACATAGACCATTGAAGTATTGTTCTAATTGCTTGTTTATTGTTGCTTGAGATTTTTGGATTGGAATTTATCCTAGGGTTATTGTATTGTGAAATTTTGATTAGCTTAGAAGACTTGTGCGGTCGGACTCCAGTCTAGCTGTACACCGGTCGCGGTCTCAGTTTGGGTCATGACACAAAATGTCTACAATTGATATTTTCCTTTTCAATCAAATTTTTATGCTTAAAATTGTCCAAAGCTGACTTCTTCACCAATTGTCCTCCTTTGCTTTCGATTTCCGGTGTGAAGAACTCAGAGCATTCAAAATTTGTTCTCTTGTTGCAGGTCATGAAGAACTGCTCGATTCCAAAATCTGGTCGTGAGTTCCAGATCGTGAATCCTCTATTTCAGGTCATTGAGAGCTGAAAAATTCACAATCGATTTTGCTCTCCTCTTTTCAGTTGTGAATTCTCGTTCATGAATCCTAACCGATAGTATGTATGCTTCCAATCAACTCTCTCTTTTTTTTTTCGTTCTATACTGTTCTTTCTTTCCCTTGATTTCAAATTCAAATCTCTTATTTCAAATATCTTAAAAATCTGGTTTCAAATCAAAATCCCCTTCAAATTGGATTACAAAATGTCCATCCCAAATCAGCTTCACGATTCTTTGTCCAGAAACTCCATCGAGAAGTGTGGTCTTCTCCAAGTTCACGCTGGCATTCTATTTCAGAAACCAAAATGCTGCATTGAAGATCCTCTTTCTTACGTCCCAAAACATGCGTTTTGGATGCCTAGCATTTTCAAGCAAAACACATGTTCTTGCTGCGTTTTGGACAAAATAAGGTATCTCAAAGTGCTGTGAAATGCTGCGCTTTGCAAATTCCATTTCAAGTCCAAAATTCTGCACTTTATGCCTAAAAATCCTTTGAACTCCTAATTTCTTCCAAAATACTTATCTTCGCGTAATTCCTGCCCTATTTCCGTTCCTTTTTGCAATAATGCTTGATTATAACCTGAAAAGTGAAAATTAACAAAATAAGTGCTACAAAGATAATTTAATCACTAATTATAAATAAAATTAAACAATATTTCTCTATAAAAAAATATATATATCTTTAGCACTTATCATTATTATTTTTCTACATTGTTATTATTATCTTGGGAATTATTTGTGTTGACACTTTAAATGTCAACTGTGTTATAATAATATTTCAGTCTAATGATATGAAGTGTTTTGGTGACCATAAATTATATTAGAAATGTGATAATGGAGTGAATAATGATATGATATTTTATTTTGGATGATATACATGGTTTTAGAATTCAGTTTCTAATTCATGAAAAGTTTAAAAAATTGATAAAATGATACTACTAAATAGTCAAATTGAAACTTATAAATCATTTAGAACGCAACTCTACATCATATTTAACATGTCTTAAATTCTAAAATTTGATTAAATTGACCATATAAATTAAAACTCATGAAAAATGATTTTCTACCTAAGTTATGATGCAAATTGATTTTTTAAAACTGAAAACTAACCAAATATGATTTAGAGATGTAAATGATATTAATTATTCAAAGCTTCAATTTTGTTTGTTTAGTGTAATTTTATCGATTTCTTCATATGGAAAATTGACTTTTAAAAGAATTACCAATATTTGCTCCCTCTAGATTTTAATGTTAAAACACGTTAAGGATGTTTTCGCAATAGTAGATTTTAGGTTTTGACTAAAAGATATTTTTTATAAGGTTCGGTACAATAATTTTTAAAATAACTTTTAACTTTTTATATACAGTTCTATCAAATTATAACCCCTTAATTTTAACAGGTTTTACTTTTAATTTTTTTTAAAATACATATTAACAATTCAAATAGCTAAAAATTATTCAAACAAATAAAATATATATATGAAATCGCTTGAAAGACAAGAATAATACTACTTGGATAAGAACATTTTGTGGAAAAGCAAAGGACATTCCATTTAAGAAATTAAACTAGCACTCTCTTATTATATCCTTGGATAGAAGTCACAAACCCTGAGTGATTTCCTCATCAACTTTTCCTTCAAAAAAGAAAAATGAAAAATTTCCTCATCAACTCTAGTTTGTGCGTGCTTCCTATTAAACATTCTTATCCTTGATAATAATAATAATAAAGCTCTTATAATTATAATTGTTCCTCCTTAAATGATTTTCAAAAAAAAAAAGAAAAAAATGCACAGAATTGTCCCTTCTACTTGCTTATTTTTACTAAAGAAATTACACAATATAGCACACTTTACGCTTTTCATTTAGAAAAAATAGCATTGATCTTTTAAAATTAAAGAAAAATCACTTTAGTCGTACTTTTGCACTTTTGCCCTTATTTATTTTTATTATTTTTATGATTATTTGTAAGAAAATAAAATTAAAAAAAAAATAAAAACCTATAGAGACACGCAAATAGAGCAACTCCTTCGTCCATCTTTTCACCATCAGAACTTGCTAGTCGGCGTCGCCAATCACCAGCCCAAGTGATGACAACTTTAACCAGCACCATAGCTTCAACGAATGACGATTAGAAGGGTGAGTTTTTTCGAATCAAGTTTCAGGTAAAATGAGACCCGAAACCTTTAAATTGCCGATTCATTGACTTTTCGACAATGGACTTTCAATTTAAGTCCACCGGACGAAAGCCCAAGCGATGGTGATCAATTTGGTACTTAGCTTGCTGCCGTTCATTGGCCAGAAAAATAGATCATCAATCGTCAGCGATCTACTATTTTTTGAATTTATGGTTGAATACATCGGAGTCAGGAATAATTAAGATCATATTTGTAATATACGAGTCAAGAGCTTTCCGATGATATATAATTATATGGTTTTATCACCGTTAAAATTTTCCGGTGATAGATGGCGGTTAGGTTTTTTACGATGGAGAAGATTGACTTGAGCTAACCTTTTACAATTTAAGTCCCATGTTGTCCATGGTTTTCAAAAAGGCCATTGGATTTCCAAAAAATTTCATGTATATACTTTTATTGATTTGTATTTATTTGTATTTAACTGTATATATATATTTATTAATTTATATTTACATTTATTGATTAGTATTTACCTTTATTGACTAGATTTTATTAATTTGTATTAACAGTTATTGATCTGTATTTACATGGTGGGATTCTATTAGTTCTATTATTGTTTCTTCATAATTAGAAATTAGAATACATAAAAAATTTGGGCATAAATACAAATATCAACTCCACTCAATACTATTTAAATAATTACTTAGATAGACACAATAAAACATGGGACGCATTATTTTAAAAGCACTATAATACAACAAAATTATATTATATTAAAATTAGAACCTTACATTTCATAGAATTAATCTCTACATTTTATACAAATTATTTTTTGAACATCTAATAATTGGTATAAAATAAATATATTAATTGAGTCGATTATATAAAAATTAGAGATTTAATAGTTTTTTTCTCAAAAGTTTTAATATAAGAGTCCAAATTCTAAATCAAAGAGTATGAAAGGAAAATAGTTTTGTTGGACTTTTATATCCTTTTATTTTAATAATCAAAATTCAAAAAGATTGAGGGTAAAGAAAGAGAAAGGGGGAGAATGGGTGGTGCAGTGTAATTCACTTTGGATTGATGACTCATGGTGCAGAGTTTCGATTCTAGCTCTCTCAACTTGGGCGAAAAAAGCCCCGTCTCCTCTAGTATGCGTGCGTCTTTATATATGTGTAAAACGAAAAAAGGATAAAGAAAGTGAGGGACCTGTTTTTAGACAAGTCCAGTCAAGAGCAGCCATTTCCACGTCATATTGGAATAAGATTGGACGGTGCTTTGCTTGAGAAATTCTTTTCTAAATCTAGTCTACCACATAAATTTTGGATCAGATCAATGAAATATTGACAATCTATTCTAATAACACAATAGAGTTCTAAAAGAGAAATTCTTAGGTAAGACCTGATTTATCACGTCATTCATGCACCAATTCAATAGGATAATGACACATCAGCAAGTTGATTTTCTATCTCCTAAGAGCATCTCAAATATAAAAGTAGATTACTTTTATCCACTTTCCACATCAGAAAAATAGGAAGAAATTGTCTTCAATGCCAATTTCTATTTCATAGTCAAGTTAATGTATCAATAGACATTGTCTAACAAACCATCTAGAAATAGAAGATTTACTTGATAATGTTTAAATTAATACTGTTACGTGATTGGTTTCGTATTAAATTGTGGGCGAAAAAAAAAAAAAAAAGAGAAAATATAGGATAGAAGATGTTACATTAGATAGAATTTTTTTTAACATGAATCTCTATCAATAAACGTTTAGCCATATAACCGTATGTGCCTTTCATTTTTTGTGCCACATCAAATACAGTCCACATTAATACTAAAGATGCTATAATAATGTATTATATATTAATAGTTTTATTTTCTTTTTCAATTTTCTCTCTTCTAATTTTACATTATTCTAATTAATCATTAATTAATATACCATTATCTTATTAAATTGATGTATGAATGATATGATAGACTAGATCTACCTAAAAATTTCTCGTTTCGGAATAACATAAGACTTCTTATAATTTTTCATTACAACTGAATTTACTCATAGTATTTAATTATAAGTGAATTTATTTTAAATGTGACAGGTATTATTTGGGTGAGGTATTAACATTTTATTAATCTCATCGGTAGTTTACGTTGTGGACCTGTTTGATATAAGAATTTTTCGCTTTGCTTGCCTTATAAGTGACGTCCACGTTGGGAATGACGTTTAAGAGTGTCAATGTAGGGCCATACATCAGTTTCCATCAAATAAGGGTCCCACATTATGAACGAACCAAAATGGATCCTTTGGCTTATTTCTTACGCTGCTTTTATAATAAGCATGGCTTTTTGCAATTCCCATTCTCCACGCCTTTGACTTTTAAGGGTACTGATAGGTTAATAAAACAAATAAAATATTCTAAAATTTAGTTTTAATTTTTTTTATTTAAAGTGGGAGATACACAATATTTTGCTTTGCAAATTTTGTTATATTTTTTTATTCATGAAAAATACACTAACATCTATGTCATATTTATTCGATGCTTATGGAGTTTAAATCTGTATAGTTAAAATTAACAATTATAAAAATATTTAGATAGGTTATAAAATTATCATAAGCAGAGTGTTTTTGAGCCAATATTAGAGGTCAAGTTATATGATCAATTGTACTGTGAATCGATAATTATTTCGGGTAGATGAAAGTCGGTGTCACACCCAAACAATAAACTATAAAATTTAATCAACGTAAATCAGATGTAGACAAGAAGTTCTCTATAGGTTTCACTATCTGTAATTTATAAATTTATAAATTTAACTATATTTTAAAAATATCACCTAGAATAAATAGAATCATTGAACTAAATATAAATAATTTATAATATTATTTTTAAAGGAAATTAAAAAAATAAAAAACAAAATAGAAAAACGTCGGCATATGGAGACGACCCATATATGTTATTAAGTCTTTTGGTTGCATAACTGATTTCCTGGTAATTAAAACTTTGACCCGTTAACTATTAATTTAACAAAAATAATTTATTTTAGTTTTAAAATTTAAAACTTTAATTCAATCCTACCTTTTAATTTTTTTCATAAAAAATAATATAATATACATTTTATTTTATTATCTTTCTTTTTAAAATAAATAATTTAGAAAAGAAAATCGCAACAGAGGTAGGGGAACGGGCTAATAGCATACCACAAGAGTTGGTCGTCGAAGCAAGCACAATGAAGTAGCTGTCGTTGAATGAACCAGCAGTGTCGTGCGAGGAACGGCCTCCATTGAAAAACAATTTGGCCATTAATGGAGCTGCGACTAGCAGCCGAAAACGAGAAAAGCTCGCAATCTTTGGGATGCTTAAAGTTCCTTTTGTTGCTGCTGCAGCTGAGACACCGGACAAATCAAATTTAGCGATGGTGCAACTGTTAAAACTACTAAACGGATAGAAAAATAACTATTATGAAGGTGCATTGTCGTTGTAGAAGAACTAACATGAGGTATTTCAGATTCAACTACCGATGCTGTAGAAGAACCTGAAACTGGACCAGCTGCCTCTCTGACATAACAATAAAATCAAGCACGTTAGCCACAAACCGCACAGCAAATGCGATTAAACCATATTCGCGGTGCCGTTGCAGTGCGCTGCGGGTGGTTTTGCAGTTTCAGGGTTTTTTTTTTCCTTACCCCTAACGCACGGCACTCTATTAATGTCGTGCATTCCATTAGTGCCATGAGACAATGTTCTTTGTGGGTTCCAAAACTTTTATCTCCAAAACAGCTTTAGATCATCTCGAATGTTTATCAAATGATTAAAAATAATTTCAAAGGCCAAAATTTATTTTCTTTATTTTCTCTAAAATCCAATTAATCATCATTTAAGTTTGATTTTAGCTTTTTTTTTTGTATATTGCATGTAGAATGTATGATAGGCTTTATTATGTGCAAATGTATTGTAGTTTACATCCTAAAAATTATCTACTTTTTACGTAACTAACAATTACAACGTGTATTTTATGCTATTTTTTTTTTTACGGTACTTTATACTAGTTATTTTTAAATGTCTAGTTTATGATTTCCTTAAACATATAAGTCATTACACATTAAAAAAAAAAAAAAAAAAATTGATTTTTCAATTACATTTTTTTAAAAGGTTTTCAATTACAACTTGTTCCAGCCGCCTGCAAATCACCATTTCTAGCTACCGAACAGAACTTCGGCAGAAAATCATTCATCCAAGTTTTGGCAACCAAATATAACAAGTTATACATCAAAACAAGCTTAGGGAGAGAGGATTTAGAATACACCCTCAAATTGGACAGAAAGTGGCCAGATGACATCAAAATGCAACTGAAGTCGTTGGTGAATAATAACATCACAGGACCACCAAACCTTCCTCCTGTGCGTACAATCAGATTCGGTGAGGGTTCACAATCGTGCCACTATCGTTGGACTCATCAGAGGATAAGCTTCATAGTGGTAGGCGCATAGCGATGATCAGATAGGCGGTAGAGGAGTTACCGGCTTCGCAAGTTCCAACTTCCAGTTATCTTCTTTCTCTCTTCTCATCCTTTTTTGCTTCACATTTTCATCCTTGAAACTCATCGAAAATGAGTCCCTTAATTCATGAGCTTTTTCAAAAAGGCCTGTAAAATTACATTTTGGCCTTTCTGTTGTTACTTTAACAGAAAAATAGACAGAATGATCAAATTATCCAACGAATTTAAAACATAGGGATAAATTTGTTCGCTTAAAAAACCATAGGAATAATTCTTATAATTTTTGTTAAAACTCATGGAGGTTTTTGTAAATTTCTCAACGAAAAAGGGTCATTTTTTATTTTGAAAACAATTTTTGACATTTTATAAAAGAAAATTCAAAACCTAGAATTTTAGAAGCCAATCGGAGAAGACAACTAGTAGGAGAAGATGATCGGTGCTAGGTTTGTGTTGATGCTGCCACCTTCTCCTCCGCTAAAAGCGTCCAATCGGTGATTGAAGGTCTAAAGTCCTTGCACCAGTGAGTCATTCGATACCCTCAGATTCACCGTTAAACCATCGAAGGACGACAAAAACGTGCTCGAAATTCTGATTGTTGCCACCGCCACCTGGAAATCACTTACGATCATTTTTCAAGCTGTTTTCGTTTGATTTTCAGTTTGTTTCCATCAGTATTCTTGCTGTCGACGTGATTTCGACCGATTTTCATGGAGTTTCGACCGGGAAATTGTCGGTATAATGGTGTGATGTGAAAGAAACTGGATCGGGAGGTTTCTATACTGCTTATCTTCTGCTTCTATCAATGGAGGCTATGGAGTTTCTGATGTTCTGCCGTCAATCTTCCATTCTTCTAGCTTTTGGAGGCGAATGATGGTGATGTTGATTTTGATAGGGGTGAGTATTTTCGGTTCGGTTGGTCGAACCAAACCAAAAACCCAAACCACATAAAAAACCAATCACTTTTTCATAACAAAAAATGAAGCAATAGGGGTGAAAACCAAATATCAACTAAACCACAATATTCAATTTGGTTCATTTCGGTTTGGTTTTAAAATCGAAAATTAATTCCCAACACAAATTCAACTTGAATCTGCAGAAACCTTAAATCAAATTCCATTCTCAACCATTCTTAACCATTCTCAAACATTCAATCACACTTCCTTTACATTAATTTACAAAGAAAAATTAGCAAATCAAACACTACAAATAAAAGGAAAAAAGCACATTTACACTACAAATATAAATACAAAGCTTTTTCTTTGTAAAAAAATAAAAAGAATACATAACGAAAAATAGAAGAAGAAGAAAATGGCAACAAAACGAAGAACATAAGAAGAAGAAGATGAAACGCTGCTGAATTACTTCCTCGAACGGTGAATCACGTGGTCATCTCCGGCAAATAATAGGTGCGAAGACAACGAACATTGATACTGGCCGATCTCTGTGAGGATGGCCTCTGACGAAGACTGATCCTCTTGATTTTCAGTCTTTGCTTAGGATTGGAGGTAACTCTCCTTTGAAAATTGATAAAGACCAGAACAACGGAAGGGATAGGAAGAGAGAGTCTGATCTAAGAGTGAAAAGTGAGCTACAGCTGGGTTTTTGGAAAATGAGAGGCAGCAATTTGGTTAGATAAAGAGAAGAAGAAAGGAGAGAAAATGAAGAGAAGAGGGAGGCAGCAATGTTTGGTTTAGGTTTAGGGTTAGAATTAGAGTTTTAGAGTTATATATTAAAATTTTTGGAACATAAAATGGTGTCATTTTAGGTGAAGGATTGGTTTTCGATTCAGTTTAGTTCTCAGACACACAGAACCAAATATCAAACCAATTCACTTGGTTAATCGATTTCCGGTTTGGTTTTCAAATAACCGTTTTATGCTCAACCCTAGATTTCGGTGTTATTCTTTGCTTCTGTGTTGGTTTTTTTGTCGCATTTCTGTTGTTCTTTTTACCAACCTTACGTTTCTGTTGTTCATTAACTATTTTTTGTTTAAATGGCCTTTTAACATTTTAAAACTAATGATTGGCTGTCTTTTTGTTTCAAAAGCGTTTCTACTAACTGATAAGTTATATAGTGTTCGTATTTCTAACAGCTCCTAGTGTGCATGTAATTCATTTCTTGCTCAGAGATCATCAAATCATTGCTCTCTTAATTTTATTTTTATATTTTTTACAAAACAATTAATTTATCCAAAAAATACGAAAAATGTTACTATTTCACCATATTACCATAATTATTTATATTTTTCACACTTTTTTCATTAATAACAAGGATATGAAATAAAAAATAAAATTTTTTTAACAAGAAAAAATATAAATTAAAACATTCATTAAGATTAGGTGAATTTATAACTATAGACATGCATTTCTTACATATGGCACTACAATTTAGTTTTAATGAAAATACCATTACAAATTTCCATATTAAATTACACAGCAAAGCGCGGCTATACAGGCATAGCCGCCTATATTAAACTAAAAGTAATATCGTTTGTTGCAAATAACATCTAACTCAATGGTTAGAATGATGTAATTCGTTGGTATGAGATTAAGGGTTTGCACCTTAATAACTCTCATTTGGTAGTTTTATTTTGAAATAACAATCGTTATTTCCTACTCTTTAAAAAACAATAATTATTTCCTCAAAGATACTAAATGGTCCAACCTGGGCATATGGTTCAAGCTCTTTTTCTCAATAATAATACCCATCGCATAGCTCACCCATCACTCCAATTAAAATTATCAAAATCAACTTTTAAACACCTTGGTATAAAAATTAAAAAAAAAAAAAGAAAAACTTTTAAATCACCCATAATGAAATTGATCATGAAAATGGTCCATGCATCTATTAAGATGATGACTAATAACCTAATCAGAATCTCTGTTTGCTTTTTCCGTTTAAAATCTGTATTAAACATGGATGGGCGAACTTTCCATTTTAAACTTTAAAAATCGTATTAAACAAACTGAATCATATGAAACCAAAAAATACTTTGGGTTTTCTGTATAAAAAGCTAATAAGCGAACTTTTCCATTTTAAACTCAAAAAATACTTTGGTTGTGATCATTCTTTGTATTCGCAACACCACCTAAACTCCTAATCCAAGTCCTTCTCTTAATTACTATGGCAATTAATTCAATTTGACACATTTGGCTAGTTATGGATCATTTAAGGCCGGTGGAGGACACTATGATTATGCTTAAGTCGAATGAAACTAAAATACTTTGGTTTTTTGAATAAAAAACTATTAGTGAACTTTTCCATTCTAAACTCCAAAAATACTTTGGTTGTGATCCTCCTTTGTATTCGCAACACCACCTAAACTCTAATTCTACTCCTAGTTCGACTCCTAATCCGAGTCCTTCTCTTAATTACTATAGCAATTAATTCAATTTGACACATTTGGCTAATTATGGATCAATTAGGGCTGGTGGAGGACACTATGACTATGCTAGACTCATGAATCACCTTTTCATGTTACAATTATAAAATAAATTTTTGTTGAATTTTCTTTTATGATTATAGCTTCTTATTTTTGTCAGTAGCTAATTTATTTATATGTTTCTTGAAAGTCTGTCCTAGCAAATGGCATTTGCAAGCCCTTTATGGTGACCTAAAGTAGTAAGGTCGGTTAGAGTAAGTGGTCCGCAGTTTACAGCAACATGGTCAGGAGCCTAGAGCAAGTAGTCCGTAGCTTCTGGGAGTCTAGAGTAAGTGGCTCGCGACTTATGGGAGCCTAGAACAAGTGGCTCGTAGCTAATGCAGTGTGGCCAGGAGCCTAAGTCGGTTGGGAGGTCAGTAGTGCAAGACACTAATTGAAAGTCTAAAAAGTGTGTCTGTCCTAGCAAAATAGCATTTGCAGGCCTTTTATAGTGACCCAAGGTAGTGGGTCGATTAGAGCAAGTGGTCTACAGTTTACGCCAGCGTTGTCGGGAGCCTAGAGCAAGTGGTCCGCAACTTATGAGAGCCTAAAGCAAGTGGCTCGCAGCTTATGGCTGCGTGGTTAGGAGCCTAAGTCGACTGAGAGGTCGGTAGCCCAAGATACTCATGAGGCCTAAGCAACCTCCCATGCTGGGCATGGGGAGGTCAATTAGGCGACCTTAGCATAGAGTGAAAGGTGACCTCTTCCAGGTTCCATAATAGGCGACCTCTTCGAGACCCTCTAACAGGCGACCTCTCTGAGATCCCAGCTCTACAACCTCAACATACTCTGACAAGTGGGGTAAACACTCTTTGGTGGATCTCCAAAAATGGAGAAGGCTTACAGTTCTTAATTATTGGTAGTATTGATATTATTTTATCTTGAAATTATATGTATTTTTAGTTAAATTGATTGTTTTGTTGCAATATTAATGGTAGAAATTATATTTGAAAAGAAATCTTATTGATTGAATTATAATTTGTACATATTATTGATTATATGTTTATGCCATTTTGAAGTTATATATATATATATATATATATATATATATATATAGTTAAATTAATTATGTTGTTGCAAGATTAATTATGTTGGTTTTAATAATTTGTAAAAAAATTTGAAATTTTGATTGAAAAAGAAATGATAATATTGTGTTTGAAAAGAAATATGAATTTTATATATGTCATTTTTTTAATAAAATTTTGTATTTCAATTTATAGGTAATAACTAAAATGGATAATAAAATGCCAAATTTTATAATAGAGCCGAAACCGTATAAAATCTGTATATATTCAATTTTTTAAGCCGAAATCAGAATTAAGGACAATGTTTATTACCCTTTTATTCCCATACCTTTTTTTCACAAGAGATAAGAATATCACAACGGCTCCATATTGACAAAAACTGCATTAAATTCCAAAAGCCCACTACTATGGTCAACTTAAACTCCAACAAATCATAGTCAGACACGTGTAATACCATAGTTGAGTACCGACACCTGCCAGTCTACTTCTTACGTGGCAATTCTCCATTGGATACCCAACTTTTAAAATAGGTATTTCTTGAACTTGACGAACAAATTAAAAAATTATGGTAAACACGGTTTTGAGGTGTAAAACCAGCGGCTGGAGATTATATAAGAAGTGCTGGAGAAGCAGGGAAATTGCAAAGAGCAAAGTCTCCAAAGTTAGGCGACAGAGAGAGAGTGAGTGAGAGAGAAAAAAGTTCAGAGAGAAAGCTTTCTATTTTCTTTGAAACTGTGTTCAACCCCTCTGTAATTCCCCTTTTCTATGTATCCCATTCTGTTAATCGTCTGTTTTCTCGGTGGGTTTAACATTTAAATCTTGATCTTGAAAGCCAGGTGATTCAGAATAGAGCTCCAGGTTTTTTTTCTTTCATTTCTTGTATATTTATAGTTCTGGTTTTATCAAACTTGAAGGGTTACTTTTTTGTCCCTCAAGGTTGGATTGTGCAAAGAAAACTCAAATCTTTTTATCAGTATTTTTTTTTTAAAAAAAAAAGGTAGTAGTCCCTGTTCTTGATTTTTTGTTAAGTTACAGGTTTGTCAGTCGTCTTCAATAATCCTTCAAATATGGCAGCAGCTATAGATTTCTACAATAGCAATACATCACTTTTGTCTATGGTAGATCCTTGTAGAGAAGAGTTAACGAAAGCACTTGAACCTTTTATGAAAAGTGCTTCACTAACTTCTCCTTCTTGTTCTTCTTCTCTTTATCCTCCTCCTCCTCCTTTTTCTTCTTGTTATTATGAATCTCATATGCCCAATTTTTGCTCCCCATCTAGTACCCACATGTTTTCTCAAGGGTTTTCTAGTTATAACCAAATTGGTTTTGAGCAAACAGGTTCAATAGGGCTTAATCACCTTACCCCATCTCAAATTCTCCAAATCCAAGCCCATATTCACTTCCAACAACAACAGAACCAGCAAATTTCTAATCTATCTTCAAATTCGCGCTCTCTTCATGACAAGAGACTCGGCTACTTGGCTCCTAAGCCAGTTCCCATGAAACAATCTGCCTCTACTTCAAAACCAACAAAGCTTTACAGAGGTGTGAGGCAAAGACATTGGGGAAAATGGGTTGCTGAAATTAGACTCCCTAAAAACAGAACAAGACTCTGGCTCGGCACTTTTGATACAGCTGAAGAAGCTGCCTTGGCTTATGACAGCGCAGCTTATAAGCTAAGAGGAGAATTCGCTAGGCTTAATTTTCCTCATCTTCGCCATGATGGAGGATTTGGCGATTATAAGCCTCTCCATGCCTCTGTTGATGCTAAGTTACAAGCGATTTGTCAAAACTTGGGTAAATCGCAAAAACAGGGGAAAACAGAGGAGGTCAGTTCTGATTCTGATTCAAAGACAAGCATTTCAGCTCCTATACAGGCTAAACAGGAAGAGGTTTCCCCTTCAGAAGGTGAACTGAAAAGGGAATACGACAATCTTGGAGCTGAGATTTCATCAGCAGCAGCTTCATCTGAAGAGTCGTCGGCTGGTTCTTCTTCACCTCAGTCTGAAATTTCTTTCTTGGATTTCTCCGATTCTTCAGAGTGGGCTGAGACTGAAATTTTTAGTTTGGATAAATTCCCTTCAGCGGAAATTGATTGGGCAGCTCTTTAAATTTCAACTACTATTCTATTTCCTCCTTTTTTTTTTTTTTTGTCTTAGGTAGCTTCTGCAATGAAGTTTTTAAATTTGCAGAGCTGCAATTAGGTAGTCCCTCTAATTTGGTCCGGCAGCTGGTACTTTTTTTTCCTTTGCAAGACCATCGGAGAGTGTCTGTAAGTTAAGGTCAGTGTAATTAATCATCATGTTTGAGTATATTAATGTAGTCTTTTTACTTTTCAGTGTAAAATATGATAGCGTTTGTTTGCTTTTATTCTATTTCATGTATGAGCAATTTATATTCCTTGTTTTGGTTTTTTTACCCATTTGAGCAATTGTCTTAATTCAAGATACAATTTTTTATATTTAAGATAAACTTAGTAATTCAACATTAATTTGATAAAATGGTTCTCCCACCATTTTTTATTAAATTACAAACTATTCATACTATAACTTTCTATTATAAAACTAGCATAATACCGTCAAATCGATTGCCAAAGATGTAGGTAATGTAGTGGTATCTATTGGAGTGTCCTCTAACTAGGGCTGCGAGCCGAGTCGAGCACTGGTTGGTTGTGAGCCGAGCTGAGCACTGGCCTGCTCTTGCTCGACTCGTTTATTTGACGAGCCTAAATTTTGAGCTCGAGTCGGCTCGTTTAGGTTTGATTATTTTCGAGCGCTCGAGTTCGAATGATTGTTAAGATATTATTAACAAAACAATATAGCAAACTAAGTATAAGTTTAAATTACTCATACATAAATCCATAATTATCTTAAATTACTATTTAAAACAGTACTAATAAACCAATTTAGCAAAATAAGCAAAAGTTCAAATTCCAATAACATTAAAACAACAATAATAAACACAAATTCAATAAGTAAATCATCACAATAGTTCAACTTCTATAGTAGCATTTTCTTCGGATTGGACACTCTCATTCTCAGTATCTGTATTAGAAGTGTCATTCTCTCCACCAATACACATGCTCTACTTGCATTGAACCAATTTGTGTGGTTGAAGTTGAGTCTTGTGTAGAAGAATTTGGAGTTGATATACGGCTAGCTACACTCCAAATAATGGTAAAATGAGATAATTGAATAAAGGATAAACAGTTATTGCCATGCTTATAAAAAGAGTAAGCAGTAAACTGAAATTAGAATTAAGAACATATACTTATTGGCTTGCAACAAGAAAAAGCTCTACTTGAAAAGGAAGTCAAACTGAATATATGCTTCGTAAAAAAAAAAAAAAAAAATTAAGATGAACATTTTCCTTGCATAGTCATTTGGATTTGAAATGAAACAGAAAGTAAATCAAAAATAGCTAAAGTATGAACAGCAAACAATAGAAAATAATAACATGAATTCACATAAAACTCAACATGTTAAAATGGAAAATGTAGCTTGAAGCCCAAAACAACACACAAACCCAGTAACCAGTAGCAAGAAAAGCACAAAAAAAAAGACATTTGAACAAATTCAAGACATGATCAAAACTATGTATTTAGATAAATACAAATAGCAACAAGGTCAATAGCAGAGAGCTTCTCAGCCAACTGTTGAGCATCCTCTCTCTTAACCAAAACAGAATCAATATGTAACTAAATAATAAGCAAATCACACACAGGAGAGTAAATCACTATTACAGCAATATTCATGACAACAAGCATTGCAAACAAAAGACTAAATCACAATTCAACATTGTATGCATATTGTATTTTTATAATGAACAACAAGAAAGCCACAACAAAATAAAACAAGCAAGCAAGCTTTAAAGAAAATTGATAATCACACATAATTCAAGCTTTAAAGAAACTTTCCAATGCTTAGTATTGAAATTTATTACCTCAAATCTAAGCATTAAAAACTAATGACTATAACCTTCCAAAATAAGAGATAAAGGCCAATTATATAAAAATACCCTGAATTTTAGGCAAATTCTTAAAGATACCTAAAATTTAGATTTATATTGAAAACACCCAAATTAAATAGTTGGGTTCTAATAATATTCAAAATTTGAAAATAAAGGTGTAACTAAAAATAAAATTTTGAAATAAGAATTTTTGTTGTTTTAATTTGAATTTGAGTCAAAGCATTTGTTTTTTCAACCCAACTGGTTTGGTTTAAAAACGTTAAATCATCCTGATCTAGAAAACCTCTCTGCTCCAACTTCTTCCTCTTCACACACCTCTCTCTCTCTGCACAAATTTCGAGTTTCCAATCACCAATTTGATATAAGGTAGCGCTTTCAGGGGCATATCCAAATAGCCATATGCACAAATCTTAAACACACCCAAAAATAATGACCACCATAAATTATAAAGAACATCAAATGCCATAACTTCTCTCATAACCCATATCCACCACTACAGATCGAGACAACCATTTTTATTCAACAAGCTCTTAACAACTCCAGTATGAACTTTTCACGTAAGAAACTGGTGGTGGTTTTCCTTTTGAAAACCTCAAAAGATTTAGATTTAGGCAAAGTGGCAAATCTAGGTCATGACTAGTGGAGGCAACGGTATTCATGGTGGTGGTTGTTGTAGAGATTTGGGTATCGCAAGTACTGGCGTACTGCCATTGTTGTGTCTTACTTCGATCAATTGGTGGTTTCAGAGGCTGGGATGGGTGAACGAAAACTGGATTAGTTGGAATGGCTCCACCGGTTGGAAAGGAGTCGGCGATGATGAAGTTGGTTAGTGGTGATGTGATTCTTACTGCAAAAATTGATTTTTGCTTTAGTGTATTATGCTTTAGCGATCATGAACTAAGCATCTTTTTAGTTTCTTTTGTCTTTGCCAAACCATTCATAAAACCTTCCCATTGTAATTTGTGATTTTCTTTGGCTTTTTTTTTATTTAAGAAATTTCTTGAATTTATTTCAAACTTTTGTTCTCAATCAATTAGCTTGAAATGGTTATGCTATTTCTTGTATTTGTCTCGTTCTACTTTTATTTTAAGCATAATGCACCTATGACCAAGCTAGATCTAATTGTTTTCCAATTTTGATTTTGACTATGCTTCTTACATTTTTTTCCCTCTAATTAAAATCCAGTTTAGGTACTTACGATTTGTTCATTTTGTAATTTAATATGAATTTGTGGATTTGATTTTGTTAATTTGATAATTTATGTGGTTTTTTTTTTTAATGGATTTGTGTGATGATTGAATATGTAGAATTTTAGATTGTGACTTCATATTGCAAAGAGAGGGAGAGCATACAAAAGAAAAGAAGAAGAAGAAACGCAGGTTCTATTGTATGGGTTGGTTTGGTGTTTTAGAGTGTATTGAACCAAAATCAATGATTTGACTCAAACTCAAGTTCAAAACATAAAAAAGGTCCCTATTTCAAAATTGTATTTTCAATTACATCATTAATTTCAAATTTTGTATATTATGAGAACCTAAATAATCGATTTGGGTATTTTCTATACAAAGTTAAAATTTGAGTATTTTTAAGAACTTGCCTAAAGTTTAGGGTATTTTTATATGATTAGCTAGAGATGGAAAGTGGGTTTAGCAATAGGAAAGGGAACTAAAAACAAAACCCTAATAATTAATATTCATCATTCATTGAATGTTAGCTCCATTCCAGGTAATGAAAAACAAATTCTTAGTGTTAAAATTCATCATTCATCAACAACAATCAATTAGATGCACACAGAAACAGCAACAAAAAAAAAAAAAAAAATTTAAGAGAAGTAGAATAAACACAAGAAAATAAATGAAGTTATTAAGTTATATATGAAATCTACCTCACTGAAATAGCTTCAAGACGACACAGTCCCAGGCCAGACGTAAGCGACATCGGTCAGAAAATATGAAGTCAAACTGATACCACGCCACACCAGTCGTAGATGGAGACGAAGGCAACAATCGTTGGTCAAAAACAGCAAGAGGTAAGGGAAGAAGGGGAGGCAGCGCTGTCGTGAAATTGAAGGAGTAGTTGGAAAGGGAGAGAGGCGATCTAGAACTGGAACGGTAAGAAAGAGAGGCGACAGAGGAAGAGCGGTAGTAGGAGAAAGGGGAAGCAAAATTCTGAAATTAGGTTAAAATTTAGATTAATATATTACGTAGGGGCTCATGAGCCACTCGTGAGCATGCTCGTTTAGCGCTAAATGAAACACGCTCGTGAGCGACTCGTTTGCTTGTAAGCCATACAGACATACTGCTTGTTTATAAATGAGCTTGAATAATGCACTTGAGCTTGGCTTGTTTAGCTGACGAGCAAACTCGAGTGAGCATTTAACGAGCCAAGCACTGACACTCAGCTCATTTGCACTCATACCTTTAATTATAGGCCAAAGATGTTGAGGGTACCTAGAGTTGGTTTTTTTTTAATAATTTATCCTTTCGATTTATATGAAGAAAGTGAAGGCCTAGTGACAACCAAGAGGGGGTGAATTAGTTGGCTAATTAAAACTTTGATAGGTGCGAAATGTGGTGGACTAAAATCTTGATGGAAGTTTGGATAGGTTATGAAGATTAATTGTTGAACAAGAGATTTTATAGTGGTTCGGCTCTAATTTTAGCCTATGTCCACTTCTCTAATTCTTCCTAGAATCAGGTTTTACTATTCAATTAAAAATACAAAGAGTTTTTCTAAGTTTACCTCAAACTTAGAGTTTAAAGCTCACTTTAAACTTTACAATACACAACCTAGAGTTTAAAGTTCACTCTAAACTATTAACATAAATGTTGAGTTTTCTAGCTCACTCAACTAACTATACACAACAATGATATTGAATTTATGTCTCACTCAACAAACTATTACAAAAAAATACATTTTAAATAAATGAAAGAGTAAAAGATGAAATGAAGGTTGTAACAATGAAGTTTAATCTCTCTGTAGTTGTTCCAATTTTCAGAAGGCTATAAGAGTGGGTATTTATACCTAACTTTGAGAATATAGCCGTGCTCCTTTGAATTGAAGTCTTTCTATTTTTCTGCAGACATTGCAAGCACGCCCATTATTGCGTGTCGACTCCTTACAAAGTTTTCTCAATGAACTTGTAACGGCTTTCTGACATATCAGCTTTTCATTTCAAACTAGCCGTTGGGTTCTGACTTTAGCAATGTCGCGAGCGTGATGCCTATATCACATATGCACCGAGGTAGTTACACCATGTAATGGCTACTTTTATGTTTTTGTCACAAGCGAGGCGCTTGGGTCGCGAGTGAGAAAAATTTCTCTAGAACTTGATGATCAATCTTCGTGAACACACCAGCTTTGTCGCGAGCTTGATATCTTTGCCAGAGTGCTTCTTGTGTGCGAGAGGCCTTTGTCGCGAGCAAGAAAAAGTTCTTTGCAACTTCAAAAGACTTCTTCACGAGTGCACCATTAAGATCATGTGCGTGACACCAATGTCAAAACATTTCTTCTTAATGATTCATTGCAAGCGAGACAAAGTGTATTGGAGCTGATTTTCTCGTCGTCATACGAGCAACGCAAGCGTGAAGTCAGTGCTATTTTTGAACTTCAATTCTTTGGCAAGTATAATAATTCATCTTGATTTATTTCAGTTCAAACTTGTTGGAGCTGAAATTAAACATTTGAAATACCATCAGTAAATCACAAGTTCAAGTAAGTTTGTCAAATATTCAAAAATAATAAAATTTACCATTTCAAGCACAATGAAAAGTATATAAAAAAATATTTTATTGAAAATAACCAACGGATTGTGCTTAATATGTTGTGCTCAGAATGCCAAAGTCTCTCAATTTGAATATTTGACAAACTTATTTGAACTTATGATTTAATAATGATATTTGAAGTGTTTTAAGTACAGCTCAAACAAGTCCAAACTCAAAAGAATCGTGATGAATGCTAAGACTTGCAAAGAATTGAAGTTCTGAACAAAGTAGTCATTGCAATGTTCAACCATATGGTCGTGCACGTGATGAGGACATCGCGCTCACAACGTGCCTAATGTTAGGCCCAACGGCTAGTTTGAAAATGAAAAGCTGACAAATTAAAGAGCCGTTAGAAGACCATTGAGAGATGTCAATGAGAGGTCGCGCTCGCGACATATCATCGCATGTGCGACACTGGTATAAAGTCAGAAGAAACTTCAATTCAATGAGCAATGGTTACATTCTCAAAGTTTGGGTATAAATACCCATTCATATAGCATTCAGAAGGTTGGATAAACTGTCAGAAGAACCGAGCTTCAATATTACAACCTTATCTTCTAATAACACGGTGTATGGAAAAACTGTCTCATTAGATTACTATGTATGTGATTGCAATATATACATGAGGATATACATGAGAAGAGATCAATGACTAATCACACGTAGGAGAATATCATGGATAGGTACAACCGTATAACAAACTAATAAAATACAAATTCGAATTGTAATCTATCCTTATCACCCTCCCGTAAGTTCTAGTGGTCTGGGAAGAACATACAACTTATCTCTAAACCAAGTAAACCGGGTCCTGGCATGATGCTTGGTTAGGCAATCTACTATCTGATCCTTCGTTGTGAGATATTAAACTAGCAGCTCTTTGTTAGTAACTCTATCACGAACAAATTGAAAATCAATTTCCACGTGCTTGGATCTAAAGTGAAAAATTGGTGTAGTTGTGAGGTAGGTGGCACTTAGATTGTCACATAAAAGAGTCAGTGCAGGCTTGAAGAAGGACAATTCATGAAGGAGAGAAGTGAGCCATTGAAGTTCAAGAACAATAATGGCAAGGGCCCTATATTCAGCCTCGGTAGAGGACTTGGAAAAAGTTTGTTGCTTCTTGGATCCCAAAAGAATTAAATTATTTTCCACATAGATAGAGTATCCTATTGTACTCCTTCGGTCATCAAGATCGCCAGCCCAGTCAGCATCACTGTATGCAGCAATGTGAAGAGAAGGCGACTTTTTAATGAATAGGCCATGAGTTGGAGTGCCCTTTAGGTACTAAAGTATCCTTTTTACCGCAATCCAATTAGCAACAATGGGAGCATGCATGTATTGGCTCGCATAATTGACTAAGTATTGAATATTAGGTCTTGTAACACGTAAATATTGAAGACTCCCCACTGTCTGACGGTATAAAGTGGGATCATCAAATTTTTCTCCACAAATAGTGAGCTTGGACGTTGGACAGCAAGGAGTAACAATGGAATTTGCATTTGTCATATGTGTTTTGGCAAGGAGATCAGCAACATATTTTGCTGGAGAGAGATGAATACTTTGTGAAGTGCGATGTTCTTCAATACCTAAAAAATAACGTAGAGTGCCCAATCTTTTCAAAGCAAGTTTAGATTGAAGTTGAGAAATAATTGTTGAGATCATAGGATCGTTATTGTCCATTAACAAAATGTCATCCACGTAAACCAAGCAAAACAACCATGGAGAACCATGAGTAAAATAAAATAAAGAGCTGTCCGTCTTGCTAGCAATAAATCCCAGAGAGCATAGAAGAGAAGAAAGACATTTGTACCATTGTCTCGGTGCTTGTTTGAGCTCATAAATGGACTTGTTTGGACGACACATATGATTAGGAAACCGAGAATCAATAAAACCTTGCAGTTGGGCCATGAAAACCTCTTCGTCCAAGGTGCCATGAAGAAAGGCATTAGACACATCTAATTGTTGTATTGTCCAATTGAATTAAACAGCAAGAGAAATGGGCAAATGAATTATGAAAAACTTGACAACCGGGCTAAACGTAGTACAGTAATCAACTCCCAGTCTTTGATGAAACCCTTTTGCAAGGAGACGAGCTTTATGTCTGTAAATTATGCCATCTGGCTTGTATTTTATCCTATACACCCATTTTGAACCAATGAGATTTTACTAAGAAGAAGGGGAACTAAATCCCACATTTTGTTACGGATCATGGCTTGAATTTCAGATTTCATAGCGTCAACCCAAATGGCTTAAGTGGCAGGTTGTTTATAGAAGTAGGTTCGGCTTAAAAAGTAATCTTGGTTGTTAGAGCTTTGGGTTTGAGAGAGTTTTTTTTGGATTGGGTTACCATTGAGTAGGTATTCTTGGATGAGGTTGAGGTAAATTTGGAAAGGTCAATAAGTAATGGTACTGTTGAAGAGGTAGGTTGCGAATTTTGTGGTCCTGGTGAGGAGGTGGAATTTTCAATTGTAGGTGAAGATGAGGTTTGATTTGGCATATGGGAATTAGTAGTAGAAATGACATTTGGTACCGGTTGTCGAATAAATGGGAGAAGATTGGACTCTTGAGCACTAGGAACACTTTTTGAAGAATTTGGACTTGGACAATCTTTGTGGAATGGTAATTCCTGCTCATAAAATAAAACATAGCTTGAGATGATAATTTTGAAATTGGAAAGATTAAGACAAAAATAACACTTGTGAATTTTACTATACCCTAAGAAAACACTCTTAGTTGATCTAGGCTATAATTTATGTTGACTATATGGCCTGATCCAGGGATAGTATAAACATCCAAATGTGTGTAGGGTATTATAATTTGGGAATTGACAAAGCAATTTTTGGTAGGGCGAAACATCAGAGAGATTAGGTGTTGGTAACTGATTTATTGTGTATACTACAGTGTCAAAGGCATGTGTCCAGTAAGTGAGTGGTACATTGCAATGTTGGAGAAGGGAAAGTCCTATTTCAATAATATGTCTGTGTTTTCGCTCTGTAGCTCCATTTTGTTCAAGTGTTTTTGGACAAGCACTTCGAAAAGTGATACCATTAGTCAACAAATACGGTTCAAGAGCACGGAATTCACCACCAAGATCAGACTGAAATTGATGAATAGAACAATTAAAATATTTTACAACCTAGTGTTTAAATTTAATGAAAGTGCTAAGAACTTTAGACTTATAACTCAAAAAATAAATTCAACAATATTTAGAATAAGAATCATAAAATAAAACATGATAACACTTTCCATTAATAGAGGGTACTGGAGATGAGCCCTAGACATCAGAACAGGTTAAATCTAAAGGTCCTCTTGCATGCAAATCAGACAACAAAAAAGGGAGTTTATGACTTTTACTTAAATTACAAGCATGACAAGTGAAACACCCCTTCTAGGCCCTATAGAAGACCCCGAAGAAGTGCTACATACTGGTACTGAAGCTATAATGAACCTTTGTGTACTATTTATCAGTTAGACAATTGTTATACCTACGACTTGATTTTATACTTAGCCAAATTTTAAACAAATTTCTACAGAAATTTCGCCATAGTTCCGCCTAGGAATGGACAAACCGTGAATAATAACAGCGACTAAATTAATAGTCCCTGCGACTATACACTGGGATCCTGCAAGGAAAATACCATAAACACTTTGGCAATCTATCCTTATACCCTCACTCCTCAAATTAACTGAAAATAAACATTTCTATAATCTTAATCAACAATTCAGTTCAACACAAATATTTCAACAGATATCAAGTATACAAACCTATCATTTATCTGGGAGGACTAATACTGTTTATATACATGCCACTATAATGTTCTAATACAGAAAATAAAGGACCTTAGTGCTGCGTGCCGCTGGTGACTGATACTAAAATATTTTATATCTTTACCTGTAAACCTGCGAGTTACTAAATTATGCCCAGTGGATACCTTACTTATGAAAGTAATATTTAAATAAACATTAGGTTTAAGAAAACAGACAATAAAACCAAGTTAATAAAATACTTTGAAAATAGTACAGATGAGACATACAATTAAAAGTAAACAGTTATCAGCATAACACTTTTAGTTACTGCGCTCTACTGGTTACCAGCTGAACTCGGGATAAGACAATTCCATATAATAGTGATCCAATATTAGTCACATATCCAATAATCACAGTACCGAAGTACTGAAACCACTGAACAGTTTCCATATCAGACAACCATATAATATCTCACCGAGTGTTTTGCAACGTCTCGATTATACTCGCCGGATACTTTGCAGTATTCCAACTATAAGCATTAGTGGCGCCAATCCAGTTCATAAAATCCATATCAATGTGCTGCGGACCGCTTTTACAATGTAATATATGACGCGTCATATTCTTATCTCCTAATTCGACTCAAACCGAGTAGAGCATTACATAGATATTCAATTAATTTGTTAAATTTCAGAATTTTCTGTGTTTAAACGTTAACTTTGAAAAATCATATCAAATAATTTACACGTCCAATAACTCTAAAATTTTTACTGGAAGTTTCTCAATATGTGTACAATATGACATAAAAATTTCGGACCCTGCAGAGCTGAACCCAGTACCGAAACTAGCCTCAATATCAGAGATTGTTTCAGTTACAGACTACAGTCCGGAAATTGAGTTGGTTCACCTATAATACTTCACT
This sequence comes from Croton laevigatus, assembly GCA_949640765.1. Taxonomy (NCBI): domain Eukaryota; kingdom Viridiplantae; phylum Streptophyta; class Magnoliopsida; order Malpighiales; family Euphorbiaceae; genus Croton; species Croton laevigatus. The sequence goes on along the minus strand of CATIWJ010225071.1, from coordinate 196 downwards.
AAGCTAGCTTGAAATTATTTTTCATGTAAATTAGACTCATCAAGGCACAACATATCCAAAATTCATCTTTAAAACATTTTTCTTAATTTTATTAAAAATCCAGAAAGTCGGCTGACTTGCAGGGAAACCTGCTGGCAGCTTAACCGTTTTGGTGAACGACTTCCGTATTCTTCGCTACATGCATTCTAAGGCAACT